>QANX01007793.1:62379-96542 GCA_003254975.1 Ochetophila trinervis
TTTTTTTTTTTTTTTTTTCTTCTCTCTCTTATGGTGGTTGGATATACTGATATACAGAATCCAAGTAGTAATCTTTAACTTATGTATCGGTTCCCTTATTGAGACTTTTAAAATAAAATAAAAAATACATGTGGGTCTACTCTCTCTCTCTCTAAAGAAGTGTACTCTCAAGCATAAATGAACTCAGTCTAACGGTTTTAGTTAGTCTAAATTACCTAATTCATTCACAACTTACGGTGTCTACTCCAACAGGACGTTCTTTCATTTGGCATATTGACTATTTTTTAAAATATTGGACTAGAAAATTTAAATTTGAGATTATTATCCAAATAAACAATGGTTTTGTCATTGAAATGTCCCTATAAGGCTTGCATAATAACTATTTGAATGGCGAAAATGGAATGTTGAATCGAACCCTAAAACAAATAAAAGTTGGACACATTCCAATTTTAGCATGAGTATCAAAAAATAAGCCTTCATATTGTATTTGTCCTGTCCTATTTCATTGAACCAGAAATGGTATATGGCACATTCACTTGAAGCTGTCATTTCTCTGTTGAATACCACCCACTTCATCAACTTGTTTTAGAAGAAAATCAATCTTCATTTTTGTTCACATAAGCATATCATTATATAATATGTTTAATTAGCTAGTTCCAACATTTTCAATCTATTCTTTCATTCCTTGACATACAGATTATGACTGGTTATGAATAAGGAGTTGTAAACAACAAAATCGTAATCGTGGAAGAAATCTCAAAATTTTGTGGTTCATTTTGCATGAAGAATCTCAAAATTTTGTGGTTCATTTTGCATGAAGAACTTGACGAATTATATGCACACATTTTGGATTAGCCGATTGGTTTGAATAGATGTTCTAAATTTTAACACGCTGCTATTCTTACACCTGCTCAAAAAATTCTCCCTTTGTCTCCTTTATAGGGAAAAACTCTGCAGCTTTCGGTCAAACTACACCGCTCTTTTGGAGGGCAAATGCTGATCATCAACCTATACATACCCAACCCATACAGATAATTTCGTTACCTCAAAATCCCTTGAAAGAATAACCTACTATCGAATGTTGATCACCACCTATCCAACTACAGAGCTCTTGCCACTGCCTTCACTTGAAGGTAGGTAACTGACTGCACTACACCAAAGAGGACCAGCATGGTTATTATGCAATTCAATTGGTTTGAAGGAAGGAACAACAGAATCTTCTACTTGTTAAGTACAATTAAAATTACTCACCAGTGTTATTCCTCAGGGTATCCTCCACTTTCTATACTCCATTGAGAAGGTACTAATGACTCTCAGGTAACCTGCATCGGCATAGACAAAGAACAATGCATGTTTTCATCAAGAAAAGATAATAGTTTTTATACTTTCTCCCTCCTCTCTTTCAGTTTTGGTTCTTGCCAGCTACATGAAATGCAAAAATGAAGCAAAACAAGCATGACCCTCATAGTAGGCAACAAATAGCTTGTCTCACTTAGAGCCATCTCAAATTAAGAAGCTTGCACAATTGTTTAAGCACCCATTAATGAGTGGGACACATGCATGAAAGCAATATACTTGTATATTAATAACGATAAAGTGAACGAATTGGTCATGCCATTTTTTTGTTTCTTATAGCTAATAGAGTTATTTAAAGGAATAGATGGTTATTGCAGAGATACTAAAGTTCTGGGCTATATGGTTATTGCAGAGATACTAAAGTTCTCAGCTATACCAAGTTGAAGTAAATAAAAAAAATAGCAGATTAACTTACCGCCATGGGAATTCACTCGTATCTATTCCAGCTTGGTGAAGCTCATCAACATACTGCAATGCCTCTCGGCACTCTTCTCTGTCATCAAAGAACTCTGTCTTGTCACCTTCTATCTGATATGTTTCGTGACCTTTACCAGCAACCACCTGCAGTATACGGACAGCAGAAACCAAATAAATTTACCAAGGAAAATATTGTTAGAACTGGAGAGCATTGGCAGAGAGGGAATTGACCATAACCGTATAAGCGATGCTTATACATTAACTTGACTAAATTAGATTGGGGCTTCAAGAACTTACAACCATATCACCTTCCTCACCCATGGCAACAGCACAGCGCACAGCTACTCGTCTAATATCATGTAAGAAAAGTCTATTACCATTTGGAAGAGGTGGATAGTAATCATTCTCTCCATATTTCAAGTAATCTTGCATTGTCAACCCTACGCCAGCCAACATATCATCCAAGATGTCCACTGGTAAAGAGGAAACATGCAAGTGTAAACATCAGAATACATTGTATTGTTGATCCTACAAAAGTTATAAATATTCCAACTATTTTATTCGACATAAATGCTAGCATATACTTATTACACAATATTTTAACTGTACTTACAAGGATCCTCTTTCCTTGGATTATCAGAAGTCAGAATTGTGACCTCGCTTCTATCTGTTGCAATCTTTGCCATCATGGGTCTTTTCCCTCTGTCTCTCTCCCCACCACAACCAATAACTTCATACAAAGAATTAAAATCAGTCAGATAAGAAAATGAGTATATTCTATTTAAGAGTGGTGCAACTCAGTGCACTGTTGCAATTTTGAAGAATATCAAGTGCGGTGGTGAGAAACAATACAAAAAAGCTTATATTCGACATAAATGATTTCTAAGAGAACATGCAATAAGTTTTACACAAGAAAACCCAGTAAATGTTATAATACATCTTTACCCAACGCATCATCCGTTTCTATAAACAATATCTAAAATATTGACAAGGCCAAATATCTAAGTACATCTTATAAATGCACAATTAAGAGGTCATCCTGGCCCAAGAAAAAGCAGTAAAATTCTCAAAAAGAAATACAAAGAATCATACCAGTAATAATCCTCCTTGGTCCAAGCTCCCTTACAGAATCTAGTAATCTAGACAAGGCATCAGGGGAATGAGCATAGTCCACAATCACTCCAAATGCCTGTTCCTCGTCTATTAACTCACATCTTCCTGGAACTGCATCAACCTCTTCAATTCCTCTAACAATGTCCTCCAATGGTGCTCCAACCGCAATACCAACTGAGACAGCAGCTAGTATGTTGTATATGTTATGCCTTCCAAGCAGTCCTGATGAAATCTCCAATATTCCATGTGGAGTGTTAACTAAAACCTGCGTCTCAAAGAGGGAGAGTTCAAACTTAAGAGGATGAACATCGGCATTTTTATTCTCCATTGCGAACGTTACAACAGGGACATCAGGATTCCCTTGTGCAATTAAAAAAGGTGCACTCGGATCATCAATGTTAACTACTTTCCTATGCCGTTCTGGATCCACCATTCTTGAAAATAACTTCGCCTTAGCATCTCGATAGTCCTCTTCAGACTCATGAAAATCCATATGGTCTCTAGTCAAATTTGTGAAAACCGCTATATCAAAATCAACTTCATTGCACCTACCAAGAGCTAGTCCATGTGAAGAAGCCTCCATCACAACAGCTTCAGCCCCATTATGGAGCATCTTCGCCATCATGTTTTGAACTAAAACAGCATCCGGTGTTGTGTTTGGTGATTCCAACTTGTTATCTCCATGCACATAATATGCCACTGTACTTAACATTCCAGTCCTCAGCCCCATTGCTTCATACATTCCTTTTATCAAATATGAGGTGGTCGTTTTCCCATTAGTCCCAGTTATTCCAATCACTGCCATATTCTTCGATGGGTACCTATAGAAAGCCGCTGCCAATACAGGAAGGACGGCATTGGTATCTTCCACGATCACCAATGCCTTACATCCCAAAGTATCCTCTATATCTATCTCCTTACTAGCAACCACAGCCACAGCACCTCTCTTATCAGCCTCAGTCAAATACAAATGCCCATCAGTTTTCATCCCAACACAGCAAACAAACAAGTCACCCAAGCTAACAAGCCTCGAATCATGTTGAATTCCAGTAATCTCAACCTCTAAATCACCATAAACCGAAAACGGGAC
Organism: Ochetophila trinervis; assembly: GCA_003254975.1. Lineage (NCBI taxonomy): Eukaryota > Viridiplantae > Streptophyta > Magnoliopsida > Rosales > Rhamnaceae > Ochetophila > Ochetophila trinervis. The sequence continues at coordinate 66,356 of QANX01007793.1, forward strand.
AATCTTACTCTCATCTAAAAGCTCAGCTAAGCTAATCTTAAACTTGGGCTCCAAAATTCTAGGTTTAGCTTTACCATAATTATCAAAATCCAAATCAAAAGAAGAACTTACAGACGAAATGCGATCAGTTTTGCTCACTCCATTGCCTTCATCAACGAATTTCTCAGACCCAGATGAATCTGAGTCCTCAGAAATGACAGTAAGCCCCTGAAGCTCATCAATCTCCTCCAAATCAACGACTTCCTCAGGCTCCAACTCTTCAACATTTTCCACAACCTCTTCTTTCTTTGGATTGGGCTTCAAAAGCCCCTGCTTCACAAACTCCTTGCGTTTCATGGAAATGGCTTTATCAATTTCTCCAAACAAATCATCGCCAGAATTATCCGAGCTCACGGAACCCGGATTCTCCGGCGAGTCTTCGACGTCCGCAATGGCGGAGAGAAAAGTGGACTGGTGCTTCTTGAAATCTTCCTCTTGGAGCTTCCGAGCGCGGGAAGCCTGGCGTTGGATTTGCTGGAACTTGGAAACTCCATGGCCGGAATCTTCAGGTGCTTCGGGTGGGTCGTCGTCTGATGGGTTCGGGTAGAACTTGCCATCGGGTCCGATGGCAGAGGGACATCCAATGGGTCGGGTTCGGAACGAGAGAGGAGCTAAAGGGAAGATGGGTTTGAGAAGAGAGTTTTGGGGTTTTAGAGTGAAAAAATGGTGTTGAGGAGCGAGGAAGTGTGGAATTGAGAGGGAAGTGAACGCCATGAGAGTGAGTGAGAGACTTGCACAGAGAGAGAGAGACACAGAGGGTTTGACCGTTTGAATCAGTTGGGAAGAGATAGGGGGTTTAACTAGATGGGCCAGACAAGCCCAAGTTTTATTCTGCTCCTTGAGAGGAATGGCCCTTTTGAAGGCCCACATATACTCTGCCATGCGCAAAATTTACAATTATTATTATTATTATTATTATTATTTTCCGTTGAAGATGGAGGATTGAAAATTAATGTAAAATAGTCATTTTAATTTGTATATATATGAGATATTTTTTTATTAGAATTGACATATATGATAATATCCAAAGACTGCCCATAAAACAATGATTTTAAGTTTAAATTTGTCATGTTCAACATCAAAAGTAAACAGACACAAAGTAATTTGGACTAACCAAACTGATTTTATTCAATAGGTCAGCTTGATTTATGATCCGTTGGATTTGTTTTGAATAATTTTTAGTTCAAACTGAATTGAAGGGACTATACATATGGATAGTTTTTTAATATTTTAATTTATTTAGTTAACATATTATAATATTAAATTCAATTAAAAATAATAATTTTTTTAAAAATTATTAAAAAATAATAAAATAATATTGTATTTGATTTAAGTCCAAACCGAACTGAATGAATGATAGTTAATTCGATTTAATTAATTTGATTTTTCCTATAGTTCAATACAGTACAATTTGTAAAAAAAGGGGGAAAAAAAAACAACTCCATGCATTCCTTTAGTGCTAACTCTTCGCATTAGCTTATAATTTCGTAAAAGATAAATCTTCGAAAATATATAAAAGAATTGTTGTGTGTTATCTGTTGACTAATTTTAAATTTTTTTTAGCCAAATTTTGATTCAAATTTTTTTCTTAGCCAAGTGTTGTCCAATTTATTAATATCTTCATTTTATATGTAAAATCATTTAAATCGTATGACAACAAACATATAAATCGTAGCATGATCGACATAGCTAGATTAATAAGAAATACATGATTACACATCTATCTATAATTTTAAATATACATACACGTATATAAGGAATATAATATTATAATTATTGGGACGGTGGAAAAAAATATGATATAATATCTATTATCTAGCGAGTCAAGCATGAGAGGATGATTCGTAAATAATTGATCCGTATGGCACTTCGTCTAATATGGTCCAAGCCTATTTCAATGTATATTGGAGCCCAATGACTAAGCAATTCAAATCCACACTTTATTTACCAAAAAATAAATAAAATTCAAATCCACACTTTTAAGTTTGAGACGACATTCTTCACAACATTTTTAAAACTCACATTCAATTACATTCTTAGGCAAAATCAACAATTCATTGTGCAAAAATTATATAGAACAATATCGTTTCTAACTTAGGGTTTCCATCCAAACTCTATTTTCTTTATTACGATCCAATGATCCAGTCCATTTGGGTTAGGAGACTTTTTTTTTTCTTTTTTTCCTACAAAAAAAATAACATGCCCAAATATAAATATCATAGGATATCTCCCCTACAATGTATGTCTCCGAGCTAATTCTAAAATCTTTTGCCATTGAAATACATTCTAACTTGAATGTTAAAGTATATTTAATCGGCACAATACAATGCTCCAAGAACTTCATACTCTTTTTTGATATGCAAATTTTAAAAATTTACAGATAAATTATATGCCAATCCACAATGATGAAGATTTGTGCATAGACAATTATAATAATTATAGTATAATATGGATAGATAGAGAAAAAGAATTCATCACGTTATTAATATAATAATAACAATTATATCTATCTCCCATGTGAATAGGATGTATATATATATATACACATGTTCCTTTCATAGGGTTGTTGAATGCCACCGCCCCAATTCAAGTCACCATGATGACAATATATGTGCCCCCTACTATACCAATATTTATATATAAATCATTACTAGATTTTTTTTTTTTGATAAACTAAATCATTAGTAGATTCTGAGTGAGAGAGATATGTACATTAATATACCATTAATATGCAAATATGTAATGATATTATGATAATATATAGAGAAAAACTAAACTACTTCTAATACCGAAATCAAACAAAAACAATGTCTTCTTCTTTTTACAAAAAAAGTCAAATGGATGAAAATGGAACCAAATAGCCAATAAAAAGCATGCAATTGTGTAGTGGTTGGTGGTGCATGTGGTGAAGAGGTACCAACAATCCCAACGGTTGTTAGACTTTGTTATCCATCAATATCTCTAATTTATGTATTCATTTTAACACTTTTTAATAAAAAATAAAAAGAATTTTGACAGATTTAAATAATACATTTATATATATAATCATGCTATTATCAAATATATATTATATTAGATTATAAATACGCATTTCTATATATAATATTAATTTGCTTCACTAGAATTGTTACTCAAGCGTGTATACATATATATATATATACATATATATAAAAGGATGGCAAAGAATGGCTTAGAAAGGAAATTGGTGAATATTTTGAAAGAAGTTTCAAGGAGTTATATAAATCAAATTATCCTATTATCTCAACCGAGATTGATGGGCTTGGATGCAAGTATGTCACTGACTAGGAAAATAGAGAAATCATTAATATTCCTACAGAGGAGGAAATTCGGTTGTGTATGGAGAAGCTTTACCTTCTAAAAAGTCCAGATCCAGGTGACTTTCGTAGATTCTTTTTTAGAAATTACTGGCGAACAGTAGGAAGACGAATGATTTAGTATATTCAAGAATGCTTTAGATTGAAGATGATGCCTTTTAGTATGAACAAAACATTTTTGGTTCTAATACCAAAAACAAAACAACCAAGCATCTTCAATGATTTTCAACCCATTAGCCTTTGTTATTTCACTTACAAAGTCCTTTCTAACCTAACAGAAAGACTAAAGAAGTTAATGAGGAGGATTGTCTCTTCAAATCAATGAGCCTTTGTTGAAGGTAGATGGATCGCGGAGAATACGATCATTGCTCAAGAAGTAACTCATAAGATTAAGACACATAAATGAAAGAATGGGTTAATGATGATCAAAGTTGATCTTAAGAAGGCATATGACTAGCTGGAGTGGGGGTGTGTGGAGAGGGCTTTGAATGCTTGGGGTTTCTCAATAGAGGTTCATGAACTTATTATGAGTTGTTTATGTTTAGTCCAGTATTCTCTGCTTATCAATGGGAGAATCGAGGGATCTTTCTCCCCAAGTCGAGGATCTGTCGCCTTTCCTTTTCGTCCTATGCTCGGAACTCTTAACAAGAATTATGCTTAGGGAAGAGGATGGCGGTTGTTTTCACGGTATCAAAGTGAGTCGATCAGCTCCAGCTATTTCTCACCTCATGTTTGTAGATGATCTCCTGGTGATGTGCAGGGCCAAAAAAGAATATGCTTTGGCTGTCAAGAAAAGTTAGGACCTTTATTTCAGCTTGTCAGGATAAAAAGCAAATCTAAATAAATCTAGTATTCTTTTTTCTAAGAATACAAGCAAGGAGGACCGTATGGATATCAAAGATTTATTTGGATACAAAGACATGGCTAAGGACTCGATTTATCTTGGCAATACTCTCTTGCTTTGCTGAAACAAGAGTGTAGACTTTAAAACAATAATGGATAGGATTAGTCACCGTTTTGAAGGATGGCACCGAAATCTCCTATCAAAAGTAGGGAATGCCACCCTTATAACATCGGTCATACAAGCTATCCCGATGTATTCAATGTCCACTTTCTTGTTACTTTCTGGCATTTGCAAAGATATGGATACTCTGGTTCATCAATCTTGGTGGGGTACAAAGAAGGACTCCAAGCAATTCCTTGCCTTGAAAGCTTGGAGAGACTTATGTCAACCCAAGTCAGCAGGTAGGCTAGGCTTCAAACATTTCAAAGATATTAACTCTGCATTGATTGCAAAGCTGGGGTGGAAGATTGCTGGGGAAGATAATAGCTTGTGGTGTAGAATATTGAAGGCTAAGTATGTCAAAGGAAAATTTTGTTTTGAAATTGGCAAGGTAAAAGGAAGTTTTCTGGGATGGCAAGGAATTCTTAGCTCAAGGAAGAGCATCTTGAAGGGAGCATGCTTTAAGGTTGGTAATGGACTGAAAATAAATACTTGGATTGACCATGGATTTTGGATTTAGAAGGAAAAATCCCAAAAATTAAGGAAGGAATTGATGGTAGAAGGTGGAGTAAAGTGGTGGACCTTTGGTTGGACAATAACATTGGCTGGAATTCTACGTTAATTAAGAAAATTTGTAGTGAGGATTCGGCAAGAGCAATTCTTAATATTGAATGGCCTTTCTCGACTAATGAAGACCAATTATTTTGGTGTGGGAACATGTTTGGGGCTTTCAAGGTAAGTAATTGTTTTGCTATCAATTACCAAAATACAGCCGTTGACCAAGGAATATTGAAGACTTTCTGGAGCTCTAAGCTTCATGAGAGACTAAAAATATTCCTTTGGCGAGTTTTATCGAATACACTGCCAACCATTGATGTTTTGAGCAAGAGGTTTGATAGGTTTGACAATTGTTGTGTTGTTAGTGGCGAAAGTGAGGAATCCTGCCTTTATTTATTCAAGGATTGCAATGGCTTAAGAGGCCTTGCCTTCAGATGTAGTTGGGGAGGGAAGAGTGATGCTTGGCAGATTACAAACATTACTGAACTTATTGATTTTTGTATCAACCCCCCTAATTGGGTGTGTAAGGGGGAATCGGCCAAAGCCAAGCACTCAGCCTTTATGGCTTCGTTGTTCTATTGCTTTTGGGGATTTCGAATGAATGCTTGTATGAAGGCAAGCATTCTTTGTTGATGAAAAGAAAGTTGGTTGATCAAATGACGCTGGACTTGTCTGAAATTTTACAGTATAAGACCCCTGATGAGACCCAAAGACCCCTTACCCGGCTCAAGGGATGAGGAAAGTTAATTGTGATGCTGCGTTTTTGGATGGTAGAGCAGCTCTGGCATTCGTGGTTAGGGATGAGTCAGGCATCCTCATGGTGGCTCGTCTAAGCTCCTCTGTCTTTCATCGGCATCAGAAGTCGAGACGAAGGCAATAGAATGGGCCATCTGTAGCTCCTGTGATATTCCGGGGAGGAATTACTGCTTCTCCTCTGATGCTTTCGTGGTTGTGAATGAAATTAACTCCAGCAAGGATCCCACAGGATGGTCAACTAGGGATGTTGTTTTGAAGGCTCTTTAGACTCTTGTAGAAAAAAAGTGGAAGTTTTGCTGGAATACATGAACTTCTAATAGATTTGTTGACTTTGTGGCTTCTTATAATTTGAAAAGCATTCCTAAAGAGTTTGAGTGACATATATGTTGCCGATTTTTGATAATGTTGTTCTTTGTAATCTTTTGTTTTAAAAGCTTTTTGTGCTTAATAGCAAGTCAATTTACCAAAAAATAGAAAGAAAAAAATACATATATAATCCAAGTCAATGCATTTTAAAATAACCATGTGGATTGATTTGCACTGTATATATTGTGACTTGTAAAATCAAAATATTCTAATGTGATAATAATTTTGATATTAGATTGTACTGAAAAAAACATCTTAGGTTTCTTTCACAAATGTAAATATATACGAAATAATCATGTATATATATATATATATGATATTAATTGTGGTTGGATAAAGTAGTCCATTTTTTTTAAAGACGGCTATATGTAACCAAGCGGGAAAATTTATGTATGAAGCTAGCTATCTACTTTAGTACTACGAAACCATTAATTATTTTTGGTAAATCACGAAACCATTAATTAATTTATTTACGTTGAGGGAATATGAAATAAATGGTTCACATATGTTTTTTGTTCAATCATTCAATAATTATTTCTTTGTGTATTGCCTTCAATTTCAAATCAATAAATACCATAACTGGGACCATTTTTGTATATATCCTGTGCCAACCATATATTAAGCCTTTCCTTTTTCTTTTTTCTAAGAAAATAAAGTTATTTACTTGAAATATATGATTAATTTTATCCATCTCTTTTAAAGTTTATTTAAATACAGTTTAATTTTCTAATTTAAAAATATGTTAAATTTTTATTAGGTTTTAAATAATCATCACATTTTTTTCTATATTATTTTATTTATACTCTTTAAAATAATATTATTCATTATCCTATAAATATGTTAGTTGTAATTTAAAAATTTTAAAAATTAAATTAAAAATACTAAAAATCTTAAAGGGTATATATGGAATATCTAGTAATATATATTTACTCATAAAAAGTATATAATTTAGCAAAGTAATTAAAAGGCATCTCAGAACCTTCAATTAACCAAGCAGTAATTTGTTTTTGTTTTTCATCTTTTTGGTAATATATATATATATATATATTTTCTATGGTCTTTTTTTTTTGGTAAATGAAATTGCTAATAAGCACAAAAAGTCTCAAAAGAGGGGATTGCAAAGAGGTGCATCCCCAAAGATCTAATACATAAATGTCACTCAGATTTTCTGGGAGATCACCAAGATTAGAGGAAGAAAATATAAAATTACGGTTGCTTGCCAAAGCCTTTTTTGTTATATAATAAGCAAATTGGTTAGAAGATCTGGCATGCCAAAAAAGATTCCAACCATTACACAAAAGAGAGTTTCTAACAGCCAGAATCAAATCTCTAGTGAACCACCCCACCGGATCAGACTTGGAGTTAATTTCTTTCACTACCAGCTGGGCATCTGAAGAAAAACTGAGCTTTCTTCATCCCAAATTGGGTGCAACCGAGACTGCCCACTCCATCGCTTTAGTTTCTACCTCCCTAGTCGAGCAAACCTTTATCAGTTTGGTCCGGGAAACCACCATAAGGCCATCATCGTCCCGAACCACAAAGGCAAGAGCAACAATATTTCCATTAACCGCTGCATCACAATTCACCTTCCACCAGCCAGCTTTAGGGACCTTCCATCCCATCTTGTTACTCGGAGCAATCGAAGGAGAGGGATAAATCAATTTGACAGAGAAATCAAGCATGAGTTGGTATAATTGTTTTCCCCTTTCCCAAATACTCATTTTACCTTCAAACATTTGGTCGTTTTGGTAACTCCAAAAAGAATATAGCAGCGAAGCTAGAAAACAAGATACTTCCTGCCTATCTTCAACTCCACTGCACATCCACAAAGGGGGATTGATGTAAGCGGCTAAGATCTCTTTCACATCATTCACCGGCCAGGCATCGGGTCTTCCACCCCAGCTGCTTGCAAAAGCCAGAGCCTTGAATCCTCTACAGTCCTTGAACAAATGGTTGAGGTTTTCTGGTTCCTCCCCACAGACCCCACAAGAGGAATCAACAATATTAATTCTTCTGCTTAGCACCTCCTTTGTCGGCAAAATATTGGAGAGCGCACGCCATATAAATATCTTCACCCAGTCATGAAGTTTAGATTCCCACAGGGATTTCCATATGCTTTGCTCAAACTCTGAGGGAGACACGTTAATAGCATAACAATTACTCATAGAGAATAAACCATAATTGTTACCACACCAGTAAAGTCTGTCACTATTATTTGTAGCTAGCCAATCCAAATTTAGGATAGCATTAGCTGACTCCTTCACACATATTTCCCGAATAAAAATAGAGTTCCACCCTGAGCCATCATCAAGGCGAAGATCACAAACTCTGCTCCATCGATCAACATCCAACCCCGGTTTAGTCATAGGAATTTTCCAAGGAATCCCCAAGATCCAAGGATCTTTCCACGAGTTAATCTTCAACCCATTGCCAATCTTAAAACACGCTCCTCTTAGGATGAAATTCTTTGAACTAAAGATGCCTTGCCATCCTGGGGAGGCTCATTTGGATTTACTGACTTCAAAGAATGATTTCACATTTAAGTACTTGGCTTGCAATATTCTGCTCGAAAGATTGTTACTGCCCATTGCAATCTTCCACCCCAACTTTGCAAGAAGGGCTGAGTTAATATTTTTGAATCGACGAAACCCGAGACCCCCTACATCCTTATGCTGACAAATGTCATCCCAAGCTTTCAGGGCAAGGTAACGATTGGAACCTCCCTTGGTTCCCCACCAAAACCGCCTCACCAAAGAATCCAGCTCTTTGCAAAGACCATTAGGCACCCTAAAAGCAGCCATAAAATAATTCGGGATGATTTGGATCACTGAAGTAATAAGAGTAGCCTTCCCTGCTTTAGATAAAAGATTCCGGTTCTAGCCTTCCAGACACTGGCTGATTCTGTCTTTAAGAGAGATCAAATCATTTTTCCTAATCCTACTCAAAATCAAAGAGTTCCCAAGATAAATCGAATCTTGGGGCATCTCCTTAAACCCGAAAAAGATTTTTAATAGCCATACGGTTCTTTGTTGCTGTATTTTTGGAGAATAGAATGCTGGATTTACTGAAATTGGCCTCTTGACCAGACCAGCTAAAGAAAAGATCAAGACAACTTTTGACTGGTTTTGCATCATCTTCGTTGGCTCTACACATGACTAGAAAGTCATCCGCAAACATAAGATGAGAAATGGCTGGGGCATTGCGACTGACCTTAATACCATGGAGTCGGCCCTCATCCTCTTCTCTTTGTAGAAGTCTTGAAAGAAGCTCAGAACAAAGAATAAACATAAAATGAGACAAAGGGTCTCCTTGCCTTAGACCCCGGCTAGGGGAAAAAGACTTTGAAATCCCACCATTAAGTAGAAGGGAATACTGAACCGTGCCTAAACAGCTTCTAACCTGCTTTTGCACCTCCAAAGAGAAGCCCCAAACGTTCAAAGCCTTCATCACACAATCCCATTCAAGGTGGTTATAGGCCTTTTTGAGGTCAACTTTAATCATCATGAGTCTGTTAACACCTTTGTGTTTCTTGATCTTATGAGTGACTTCTTGGGCAATGACTGTATTCTCGGCTATCCACCTACCTTCTATGAAAGCACCTTGATTTCGAGATATAATTCTCCCCGTCAGCATCTTTATTCTCTCCGTAAGGATTTTTGAAAGGATCTTATGGGTGAAGTTGCAAAGGCTTATCGGTTTGAAGTCGTTAAAACTTGAAGGTTGTCTTGTTTTTGGGATGAGGACTATAAAAGTTTTATTCACACTGTGTGGGACTTTCCGAAGTCTAAAGCATTCCTTGATGAAGTGCATTACTCGGCCACTAACTGTATTCCAATAACTGTGGAAGAAGAAACTGAGGAAGCCATCCGGACCCGAACTTTTAAAGGGGTGCAGCTTTTCCATGCAATCTTTGATTTCTTCCTCTTAAGGGATTCTGATGATTTCTCTGTTTTCTTGATCGGATATGCACTTGCAACCCACACTATCAACCTCTTCCGGAATGTGAGGATAATATGATTTGTATAATTCCAGAAACTTTCTTTTGAAGTAATCACCAATCCCTCTCCTATCCTCAATCCATCTTCTGTCATCCTTGATAGCCAGAATCTTGTTCCTTCTACGTTTCATCATCAAACATGTATGGAAAAACTTTAAATTTTTATCTCCTTCCTTGAGCCACACCTACCGGGACTTCTGACGAAGAATAGATTTTAATCTTGCTCTTTGCTCTCTTAGCTTATCAGTAACTTCCTTCCTCTTCCATTCACCTCTCACATTATCGGAATCCATACGGCCCAACTCATCTTCCAAGCGATTGATCTCCCTCTCAGCAAAGCCAAAATGCTCTATGTTCCAACTTCTGAGTGCTCTAGAGGTGTTAATGAGGCTTCTGTTCAGCTGATGACATTCCATCCCATCCCATCCTTCCATGTTTCCTCCTAGGCATTCTGGACCACCTCAAAGCTAGAGCTATCTGAGATCTAAGCTTTAAAGAATCTAAAAGGTTGACTAATAAACTGCTCAGCCCCCTATGTTCTCAAAAGTATTGGACAATGATCTGAGCACTCTTGAGGAAGATGCTAAATAATGGCTTTTGGATACATAGATATCCACATTTGATCAGCTACTGCTCTGTCAATCCTTTCCTTAATGCTAGCCAGACTTGCACGTCCATTGGACCAAGTGAAACGACTACCCAAAAAACCCATATCAATTCCCCATATTTCATTGAGAAACGGTTTAAGAATTAACTGTTTTTTCCAAACCGGTTTACCCCCTTGTTTTTCAGACTCGTCTACCACCTCATTCAGGTCCCCAATTACAAGCCAAGGCTTCTCACAGTTGGAAACCACCCTCTCTAGATTCTCCCATAAATATTTTTTCTCTCCCTCGTATGGGGTCCCATAACAAGCAAGGAGGTTCCAGTAGTGATTGTTCGTCTTTTCCATAACTTCACAGTGAAAAATTCTATTAGAGTGTCATAAGCATTTTATTTCTATCTAGTCCTTCTACATTAAGGCCATTCCCTGATCTTCGATTATAAATCAGTTAGGAAATTTCAGCTGCCTACAGTATCTTTCTATTTTCCTTTTATCACACTTCATTTCCATTAAGAATACGCACTCAGGATCTTCTTTTCTCATCCCCCTCTTTAAATACATAAAAGAATTCTGATGTCCCATGCCTCTACTGTTCCATGAAAAGAGTTTCAAAGGTGAGGGAGAGGAAGTCATGTGAAAGCCCGCCTCCTTTCTATGGTCAATACAAGTACGTAAGAGTATTAAATGTTGAAGTTACACAGAGATAGAGTTTCTAGCAAAAAAAAAAAAATTACATAGAGATAGAGTTAGGATAGGACAAGAAAATTAAAAATAAAAATCATATAAATATATTTATATCTGACACCCGACCAGTACCAATAGAAATACAGGTTCTGGGTGTTTGGCAATTACAGGTAATTGACAAAGATCTGCCCACTGCTATAGTTTTAATTTGTCAATTTTCATTGCCAACCCTAGATCTTCAACCGTAACATGTCCCTCTTCATTATTTTCTTTAACAGTTTTCTTTTTCCTCTTAATAATTAATATTATAATAAAATTAATAATCACTCCACTATATATTTTCTTATATAACATTTAGAAGATGATATAAATATATATATATATATGTTTATACATAACGTTTTTCATGCATATATATAACTAATTAATATTTTTTTCCTGAATAATTAATATTTTTGTTAATAATATACATATATACAACCATATTTATATTAGTTTGTTTTGATTGTTTTATCCTTTGAATCTCATTTATTACTCATTAGATTGTTTCAAAAATTAGCTAATAAATGATTTTTTTTTCAATAAGAACGATTAATTTGTATATAAATTGCATGTAATAAATAATTCTTTTTTTACTAAACTGATGTGGACATACAAATCCACCATATTATAACAGTATATATATTATATTAATTATATTTATATGTTTTTGAATAAAAAAATTGAAAAGTAAAGGTTAATATATCAATTTTGAACGGTGGATTCATTTTAAAATATTTTTAATAGTACTTTTTAATTTAAAAAATATAATTTTTAAAATAAAAAAAATTTAAAAAATAAAAAATTAATTTTTTTTAACTTCAATAATACTTTTTATAATCATTCTTTATTTTATATTTTCTAACAAACAATTATGATTTATATTTTTTTTTATCCTATTTAGACTAAAATAGTTTTAAAAATAATTAAAATATAAAATTATAGAGTAATAAATAAAATTTTATATAAAAAATAGATTCATTTTTTATATTTAAAAAGGCAAATTTTACTAAATAACATTTTTAAAGAACGAAGATGCAACGAGGAAAATATAAAATAATGCTCTTTTTGGATAAATATTGAGATCGAACCAATCCATTTCTTTTTTTTTTTGGTAAAATTAACCAATCCATTTCTTATATGGTTATATTTACATCTATATTTATATTGAAGAAAGTTTAGGCGGGTAAAAGACATACATTATCCTTGGATTGAGGGAACGTGAAGAGAGAGAGAGAGAGAGATGATGATGGTTGAATGGGAAAGCACAGAAAGAGAGAGATTGGAAAGCAACTAAACTTTTTGATTTTTTTTGTTTGTTTTTTTTGTTTTTTCTTGGGTTCAGACTAAATGTTTTGCTTGACTTGAAAGCTTTCTTCCTCCTCAGCCATTGTGTCTCTTGCAAGTTGCAATTTAATTATCCTCTTTCTCAACCATAAATACCCATTTTTCTTTTTTCCCATCTCTTTCTTTCACTTTCTTTCTCTTTATTTTTCTGAATTCTCTCCTCCTTTTATGGCTTCTCACTTTTACTTTCTCCTCCATTCCCTTTTCCACTTCTTCTTCTTCTTCTTCTTCCTCCTCTCATGTTGAGGTTCAGTAACTTAAGGTTGTTCTTTACAGTCCAAGCAAAAAAAGCTAATTAAGCTTCTTTCTATAGCAAAGGAGAGCACTAGAGAGATCATATCAGGTACATATGTTTTCGTGTTTTACATTGAAAATCTTGCACACAAAAAAAAAGAAAAAGGGTCTGGGTTTACAAAATTTAGGCCATATCTTTATTCACCCAATCCCATTTTCAACTACAGCTGCTAAAAGTTCAGCTAACACTAGAAAACAAATTCTGGGTTATTTTTTATTTTTTGCCCTTTAATTAAGCAAATTTTTTTCTGTTATTTTAAGCTGAAATATAATTTTTCTGAAAGTTTTTTTATAGGGCTAGCTGAGTAAATTTGACTTGAGTTCTATATAACAATTCTTAAGGCTATGAATCATTTTCAGAAGGTAGCTAAATTTGTCTTTTTATGGAAAAAGAAAAGAATCTTATTTGGTTCGAAAAGATGACTTTTGAATTCAAAAAATTGTGAGATATGGTACTCTTTTTTTTTTTTTTTTTTTTTTTTTTTTTTNTCTTTCTTTCTTTCTTTCTGTTTTTGTTGTTATGTGCATGTAATTATTGCTTGCATCATAGAAATTTGTCTCATACACTGACCAACCTTTCTTATATGCAAAAATCTTAGTTTTCTAAACCATTTTTTTTGTTTTATTTTTTGTCTTATTTATTTGTGGGTGTTGATTGTAGAGCATCATTAGGCTTCTACTCCAATAGAAATATTGAGTGTTGACAATTGAAGGTTTATAAATATACACTGCCTTACATTTCAATGTATTTCTACTACTTTTTCCAAACCCAGTTTGATTTTTATGCTACTTAGCTGTTAATTCTCTTGTTTCTATCTGTTTTCTGTTCATTCCTGTGCTGAAGTTTAATCTGGTAGCTACTGAGAGTGCTCAATATGACAAGGCTAACTCCACCAAAAAGCCCTGTGGTATCGAAAAAGAAGTCGGGTTGTATGTGGGGTTTATACAGCCTCTTTGACTTTCGCCAAGGTCGATCTGATAAGAAACTGCTTTCGTATAGGAAGGGTTTAAAGAAACATGTTGTTGGTAAGTTCTATAAACTGTTACGAAGTTCTGGTAAAACAGTTAAAGCAATTAATGCTTAATTTGTAAATGTAACAATAATGCTTTTGACAATCTTTTGCATCTTTAAGAAAAATCTTATTTTGTAATATGATTCTTTGTTTGCATACATATCGTTTAGATATGCTGATTTCACTTTCATTAAGTTTCACAGGTTTGAATACTTGTGCAGGTGAAAGAAACCTTAAGAGACATGATTTGGTTGACAAATTAGAGGGGAAATGCCAAGGCATTGATGTAAGTTTCACTGACACAATTTCATGAATAAAGTTGTTTCACAATTTGTTGATTAATGTTATGCAACTGAATTTCCATTTGTTGATAAATTAATGAAACTACGAATAAGGATTAAGGAGCATCCATGAATTAGAAATTAATGAAATTGATAATCAGCTCTCTGAAGCATCTAGGAAAGCCCATCCAATTGAGACAATTTATATAACATTCTAGCTTTTTATTTGTTTGTTAGACTTATAGATTCATTCACTCAGTGTACTTGTTTCTTAATTTCCTTTTTAGTTTTCAGTTTTTCCTAGTTTAATTAATCAAGCGAAGGTGTCTTTTGTTTCTCAAAGAAAAGAGTTGCTCGGTTTTAATCTCTGTAGCTGTTAAATGTTCAATTCTTCTTCTTCTGCATATTCTTTAAGTGGTAAGATGTTACAATTTCAGGATGAAAACAATAACTTACTTGATCCTGATATTCAAAACGAAAAGAAACTTGAGGGGAAAGAGATTTCCACCAGGCAGCAGATAAACTTAGTTGATCCTGATATGCAGTCTACTTCTAAAGGTACTTGTCAGTTACCAAAGAACAATGGAAAGGCAAGAAAAAATTGTCAGAGACCTCGTTATATAGCTCTTCATGGTCAGGCAGAGGCAGAGAGGCATAAGCAACCTTCTCATCCAAATTCAGCAGATAGATCTTGGACTAAGATTGACACGGCTGCAACCAAAGAAATATCCTTCAAACAGTTGCATCCTAAAAAGCGGAGAGGCTTTGGTTGTAAAAATGTCGATTTTGTTACTTACGACAAGACTAATAACATTAATCTTGAGTTAGTACAGATGAAAGATGCAGCTGAGGCAATTGTGAATCAGAAATTCATTGATGGAAAGTACCTAAGCAGTAACGGAGTAAACCAAGAGTCTAAACAATTATTGGATGCATTGCAGATTTTGAATAAGAACAAGGAGCTCTTTACGAAGCTCTTACAGGATCCCAATTCCATTTTAGTGAAGCACATTCAGAATTTGAGGGATTCTAAAACAACAAAGCAGCAGAGAAAATCTTGTTCTGAAGCCAAAATGTCAGAATATCATCAGTCTTTATCAGCCTGCACACAAAAGCCGAAGTCTTCTGATGATTTCCAGTCCAAGGGAAGAGATGTTCCTCAATTTTCAGAAAGAATAATAGTTTTGAAGCCTGACTCAACAACCATGCGAAACTCTGCTGATGAAATTAATCATTGCTCCTCTCTACAGTCTTATAACAGCTTAGAAGAAAGTGCAAAAAGTGTGAGGCCAAAATATTTTCCTTTTGGTCGTGTAACGAGGAAGTTTAGGCATGCTATGGGGGTAAGCAAAAAAGACCAGCAATTGATAACAATCAATGATATGAACAATAAACCTCGCTGTGCTTGTCAGAGATTTGAAGATGGTGATAAAGGACAAGGAAGGGAAATCACAAGGCTAAATTCTCTGAGCATCATGCATGTAGATAATGGTGAAACGGAAAAGTCTTTTAATGATATTCAGAAAAGGGGCAAGATTGACAATTTAAAAGGTTTCAAATCAAGCATTGGACATGAAACTGCTTCAAGCAGCGAAAGTTGTTTTAGAAGCTCAAACTCATTGGTTTTTAGCCATTACAAGAAAAGTGAACCTAAAAAGGACCTGGAGGCCTTGAAACACCTTTCTGAAGTGTTAAAAACTAAAGATGTGGGTTATAATTATAACCAAGATCAGGCACCAAAAACCTGGCAGAGGAAAACTGACTTCTTACATAAACCCAGTCCTGTGAGAGACAGTGAACATGGCTCTATTATGGAAGACATGAGATTCTTTCCTTATAGAAATTGCCAACTTGTTTATGAGAACAAATGGAAGTTTCAGAAAGAACAGAAAGAAAGCTGTTCAAGTTCATTGAAACAGAACGAAGAGGCTCCTCCTGATAATAAGAAACCCAACAATCAATTGCAATTTTTGGATACAAAGTCAAGTTTCTCAGAGACTTGTTGTGCCCCCACCAAAGTTCTTGAAGTTGATTCAGGCTTTAAAGGTGCTGTTATACTAAAAATTCAACCTTCATTACTCTTTCAAGTTCTATTTTATTTAATCAATGGTGCAAACTTCTACAGGCTGTGTGAAGATTCTAGAAGCTACTGATACCATACTCCCGGGAGAGATGAATTTTATGGAAGTGCCTCCCGAACCAGATGGGACCAACAAGATCATTACCATCCATGCAGGAGAAACTAATCCTTCTGGTATGCTGTCCAAATTGGATAGAACAGATGGTACCTATACCGCAGAGACAAATATTATACACACAACGAAATACAATCAAGAATATGAACATTTTAGGTGCTTCAAACAGGTAAAATATCTCTTATGAATTAGTCTCTTTTCTCATGTCAGATATGAATGCCTCTTTTTGTTACCACTGGTCAACCTTCTTTTTCTAGTTTAGAATTGCTAGTTCATTTGATCATTGAATTTTGTCCCGCCAACAATTTCGACCTTGTTCAGGATTCATCTTCCGATGATCAACCATCAACATCTTCAGTTGATGTTTCTTCAACCCCTTCAAGCATTGAGAGAGTGGAGGATCCTGATACCATTGAAGATAGAAGACATCAGTCCAGTCCAGTTTCTGTACTCGAGCCATTTTTTATAGACAACATTTGTCCTGAAAGCACTTTGTGCAATTCTGGTAGACTTTCCCTACAAGGAATTACCAAATCATTTTATTTTTCCTCATCGCTTAAATGTGCAACTGAATTAGTCCAAATACATTTCTGCAGCTGAAGACCACAACAATTCTGCTCTTTCAAAGCCGCCATTGAATCCCGAAATCAATTCAACCACTTCTTTAGATTTTTCATCCATCCCTGATAGCACAAGGGAATTGTTGCTGCAAGCTTCTGGCATCAATTGGGATGAGCTCTTAAAAAAGTGCCATGAATCAGACCAGCTGCGAGAGCTTGACGCATCATCTCTGCTTGACACAGTAAAGGTTCAGGCTAACCAATTCTGTGATAATTACAGGCTCATCATTGACTGTATTAAAGATGTTCTTCTAGAAGTTTATCACAGTCATTTTAGATTCTCTCCTCGGGTGGCATTTACCAAACCAAATCTCCAATCACTTCCTGTAGAGAAATATATGATTCATGAAATTACAAAATGTATTGATTGGCACCTGCTCAAACAGCCATCACAAAGAACGCTGGAGCAGCTCGTTGTAAAAGACTTAGCTCAATCCGGAACATGGCTAGATACCTGGAACGATGTTGAAGACATTGTGGTCGAGACAGTAGAAGATGCTTTAGAGGAATTGATCATGGAAACCATTCTTGAGCTGCATATTTGAAATAATCTCTTAAACATGATCATGGAAACCATTCTTGAGCTGCATATTTGGAGTACACTCTTAAAACATGATCAAGGAAACTAGGCTTGATCGATGGGAAATATGATCTTTGTTTTCGAGTTTTCTTGAAACTTCATCTGCAGAATCCTCAAATCATATAATTTCAGGTTTTGCTTACTACATGGAGTATTATGGAAAAAAGTATTAAGGAAACCTTTAGATGAGTTATGGATGAAAATATTGGTTAATCACTAGATGGGCCACTGAAGAACAGAAAAAAAGCCTCCTATATATTCAATACTGAACCACCAAAAAAAAATACTGAACCTCTTATGGTAATTCAATAATGTTCCCAGGCTTAGTCCCAGGCTTAGTCGTTCAGTATATAATGCAAAAATGTACTCTTTTTTTTTTTTTTCCTTAAATTCAATTTTTTAATTTGTTACACTAAAAGAATCCATATTTGATGGAACAGTATATATACCATGCCTTGTTTATGATCCTTGTTCCTCTTTCTCCCAAACACATCATAGGTCTATTTTGTGCTTGATTGTCTATGTTCATTGCTTTCCAGGCACAAAGAGAGAAAATATACAAATATTAAATTACCTTTTTTATCATTTTTTTGGTAAAAGTTACATTCTTTATCATTGTACAAATTAAAGACTGGAAAAATATTGTTCCCCATAGTAGTTGTATTTTATTTGAAAACAAAAAAATAAAAAATAAAAATAAATAAATATTCATGAAATTATATTATAGATTTTTGTTTAATTATTACCCATATGTGAAACATGATTCGAAGTAGAGATGTCAAATAGACTGTGTTGTGTTGGCAAGATTCAATTAAACATTAGTTTTTTAGTGTTTGTGCTGACTTATTTATTTACTATGTTGTGTTGTGTTCATGCTAATCTGTTTATATTATACAACATATTTTTTTATTTATTTATTAAAATTAAAACATTATAAAAGTATGTATAACAAATAGCTTAAATGTACTACAACTAATTTATTACAAAATTTTAAGCTAAAAAAATATAAAAGTATAATATTGAAAGTTAAAAAGTTGAAATTTTAAATAAATATTAATTAAATAAAATGTTATATTGATTAATTTGCAAAAAAATAACAAAATAATGAAAATATAAAGTAAATTAATATAATTTATATATTTATCAATCATTCGTGCTAGTCGTGTAATGGGCTCGTGCTGTATTTGGTCCATCATAAACTCATGCCGTCTCTAGTCTATGGGCCTTCCAAGCACTGTCATTATGTACTTCATGCTGTATCCGTGCTACCCGATCTATTTTACATCTTTAATACCAAAGAATGTGCATATAATTTAATTATGAAGATCATTTTGAAAGAATAAATTAGGTATCTTTTTTTGGTAACCAAATTAGGTATCTAGCTAAGATAAAGTACATAAAAGGTATGGATTTAACAGAAAAAAAGAGAAACGGAGTATAATATTATATGCTCACATTCCTTTTTCTCATTCTTAATTCGTATTCCCAATCATACAATTAATATTTTTATTTACTAGAAGCATTTATGGCCTATAACAATTAACATTACTGGATTTACCAAAAAAAATAAAAATTAACATTACTGGAGATCGATTAGCATTGAATTTTTAACCAAATTCCAGTAACCTAATTGACACAATTAATTCTCAGGATTCTCTCACAAGTTATATAAAGACAAATAAACACTGGAACTCATATATAAACACTGGAACTCAGTACTAGTACATGGTCAAAAAGTCCTTTATTTTTATTTTTTAATTATCTCTCATTTTTCAATATTTTTTTAAAGGGCAAAATGCAAGCTGCTTTAGACTCTAAGAGCATGATCATTATATTCCTTGCAACATTTTGTGTAATTTTAGGTGCAGAAGGAGTTCAAGAATGGGAAAAGTTATCCAAAGAAGAAGAATTGCAGCTGGATAGACAGCTCAAATTTATAAACAAACCTGCAATCAAGAGTTTCCAGGTAATGCTGCATAATTACCATATAATAAAGAAGAGGGTATTATTTTAATCTCTATTTTAAACAAGAATAGTACTAATTAACTTCATTTTTCAAGAAAAAGGAGATTTAGTATAAAAAATTTCTGAAAACTGACATGCTTTTGTTCCCCCCCTCCTCAACAGACTGAATATGGTGATGTTATAGATTGTGTTGATATCTATAAACAGCTTGCCTTCGATCATCCTATGCTAAAAAATCATACAATTCAGGTACATGATCTTCTCCTGAATCTCCTCTCTCTTCATTATGCTCAAAAAAAAATTATATTAAGCTCTTGGTTTATGTTGGATTAAATACAACTTTATCAACTTATTTTTACCATATTTCCCCAACTTTATTACAGATGAAACCTACAACCATACCAAAAGGAATGAGAAATGAAACTGAGACAACCTATGAATCTTCCCCATATATGCCTGGAAACATACTGTGTCCACGAGGATCAGTGCCTATCAGAAGGACTACCAAGAAAGATCTGATAATGGCAAAACATATAAAGTCTTTGGGATTTAATCATCCAACAAAATCTCATGCCAAGCCCTCTGGACTTGACCTAGCAGGCTATCATGTTAGTCAAAGTTTTCACTGAAAAAACTATCTTAGATTCTTGATTAATAACTAAGCATCCTTTTTTTTTAATGAAAAACTGCATAATTTTCTTAGTTTTTTTTGCCTTTATGTGAATTTAGTATGGAAGGCTTGAATATACTGGAGCAGCAGTTGGTGGGAGAGCAAGTATTAATGTTTGGAACCTCAATGTTAAACCCAATCAATTTAGTGATGCTAGTATTGCTTTTTCAAGTGGCCATAAAGAGCAGTTCAACACCATAGAGGCTGGGTGGGAAGTAAGTATTTTATGTAACACCTCTTTTTTTATATTCTGTATCAGTACAAATAACTTCTTCATCCATTTAAAAGATTGGAATATATTCAAGAACTTGGCAAATCAATCAAGTTTATCCTCAAACATGTTCATCTGAATTCTCACATGTTTTTCAATTTTGTTTTGAAAACTATCTAAAAAATGCAATTGAATCTGTTTACTTGTAGGTAAAGGCAGACTTCACTTTGTAATTTAATCTCTATTTGATGTTTATGTTCTTTTTCTTGGTATTCACTTTTTTTTTCCAGGTTAATCAGTATCTATATCCAGAAGGCAGCAGACTTTATACCTATTGGACAGTAAGTATAATAAAACATTATACATTATTTTACATTTTTCCAACTCTTAGACAATATTCATTTTGAACCACTAAAACTCTCTCACATATTTTACTTTTTCTTTGCTAAATTTCTTGGAATTAATTCTTTTTCCATATGGGATTTGCATAAAAACCCTGCAGGCAAATGGTTACCAGAGTACTGGCTGCTTCAATACTCTCTGTCCAGGATTTGTACAAGTTAGCACTAAAATACACCTTGGTATCCCTCTAAAACCAGTTTCTACTTACAGTGGTCATCAATTTCAAATACAAATCAGTATACATCAGGTAAAAAAGAAATAAAAAAAAAATCTCTTTTCAGTTGAATTTAAGTCAAACCTCGGAGGATATTGAATAAATATTGCATTTGACGGTTTTTTCCCCCTCTTTTTTTGATAGGACATTAGTACAGGAAATTGGTTGTTGTTGTTTTCGGACGAATACGTTGGTTACTGGCCAAAAGCACTATTTAGTAGTATGGCTAGATATGCAGAACATATTTCATGGGGAGGAGAGGTTTACAGCATGATAAATGAGTCTAGCCCTGCAATGGGGAGTGGTCATTTCCCAGTAGAAGGTTTTGGGAAAGCAGCATTTATGAATCAGATTCAAGTTCTTGACTATGGAACCTCAAAATTTGAAGATCCATCTGATTATTCACTTCAACTTTATGCAGATGTACCTCATTGTTATGATGTCACAAAGAATGTAGATAAGAAAAGTAGCTGGGGCACTTATATTTTCTTTGGAGGTCCTGGAAATTGTAAGTTTCAGGTGAATTAATAGGGGGTTTTTTGTCCCTCAAGTTATTATGAGAATAAACTGTTTGGGCAGATGGAAAATTTTAAACATCAATGAGTCAATTTTATTTTATTTTTTGGACAAAGATTATAATACATTCTAAAGGGTGGGAGATTTCACTTAAACCTCATCGAACCCAAAATCATCTTATGACTGTACTAAGCTTACAAATATATATATATATATATATTTTTGGTGAATAGCTTACAAATATTATGAATGAGTGAAATTGAATGCTAGAATAAATAATAATTTTCTATCAGGCGGGGTTACCCAATTTATCGTGGGTGACTAACTCATCCAATCAATGTTGATGGGATGTGTGCAGGATTTTTTTTTTGGTAATTGGGACGTGTGTAGGTTGCTAAGTGAAAAAGAGAAAATGAAAATTGCTAGAGTAAGTATTCAGGAAAGATGACAGAATTACCCTTTTGAGCAACATTTTGAATTCATATAACATCCTCATGGATTTCATTCCATGCTCCAAAACACATGTCAAAATTTTCAAAAAAAAAAAAAAAAAACATGCCAATATTAAACTTTTTCGTGGTTGATCTTCTTAATTTTTCTCATTTCATTTTAAGTTTTTATTCTTTTAGATCCTGGAATGGAAAATTCAAACTCTAAATATTGGAGGAAGTGGTAAAAAGAAAACTTAAACATGCTATTTATTTTAAAGAATATAATTTTTAAAATAAATTTTTTTAAAATAATTTTATAAAATAAAGAGTATAATTTTTTAATTAATTCAATAGTACTATTTATCACATTTTTTATTTTTCAGTTTTCAATAAATAATTAATAAATAACATAAATATATAAAACATACAACTAACAAAATAATTTATATGTATAAAAGAAAAAATATAAAATTAAATATAATTATAGTTGTACATTGAAAATTACACAATAATAAATAAAATGCATTAAAAGTTGTATATAAAAAGTGAGTTTGGCTCTCCAAATGTAGAGAGCCAAGTTTTAGAGCATCTTCAATGGTACTCTTTATTTTAAAGAGTATCATTTATAATATAAAGAGCATCTTGAAAAAGTTTTAAAGAATAAAGAGTGAAATGTTTTGTCAACTCCAATAACACTCTTTATAATCACTCTTTATTTTGTATTTTTCCATAAACATTTATGATTTATATTTGTTTTTTTATTTTATCATTTCTACATTAAAATAGTATTTAAAAATTATAATATAAAAGTATAATTAATATATTTAGTTATAAGTATGCTTAGAAAATTGTGAAATAATAAATGAAATTTAATATAGATAGTGAGTTTGGCTCCACATTTGGAGAGCCAAGCTCCAATCTTCATTTTAATTTTTTCTTTATTTTAAAGAGTCCATTGGAATTATAAAAAAGAAATATAACTTTTTAAAATGGAGAAGATAGAGCTTTTAAAGAATACATTGGAGATGTTCTTATTCTCTATTTTAACTGTTCAATTTAGAGAACCCATTGGAGTTATAAAAAAGTTGATTGCTCTTTAAAATAGAAAAATTAACTATGCTTCTTTTTTATAACTCAAATGTACTCTTTAAAATAAAAAATAAAAATAAAGAGTGNATTTTATTTATTATTCTACAATTTTCTAAGCATACTTATAACTAAATATATTAATTATACTTTCATATTATAATTTTTAAATACTATTTTGGTGTAGAAATGATAAAAAAAGAGAAAACAAATATAAATCATAAATGTTTATGGGAAAATACAAAATGAAGAGTGATTATAAAGAGTGTTATTGGAGTTGACAAAACATTTCACTCTTTATTTTTTTTAAAATCTTCAAGATGCTCTTTATATTATAAATGATACTCTTTAAAATAAAGAGCACAATTGGAGATGCTCTTAGAGTTTGCTTTAAACTATATTCAAACTAACAGACTGACTAAACAGAGAAATATGCAATTTATTTTTCAAAACTGTCCCTGCGGCACAATTTTTCTGCCAATGATGATTCCCAAATTGAATCTACATAATCAAAATATCAATAATAAATTTCATAACCAAACAGTAGAAACAATAATGATGTATGTTGTACTTGAGGGTGTAGCCCAGTGGTAGGAGTCAGCCGAACTTTCACACTTGCGAGTATGGGAGTTAATGTTCGAGTCCTGGTAGCTTCATTTGGACTCAAGTGCTACTCTCCGCTGCTACCGCACGAGGGAGAGGAAGATTTTAGCAACACGGACTTCCATCGCGGACTCCTATCGGGTTAAAAAGATGCATGGGTCGGTCCACTAGCCAAAAACCTTCTAGGTCTATGATCTCGCTGCAAGTATGTCATTTTTTATTCACCAAAAAAAAAATAATGCTGTATGTTATTAGTCTTTTTCCTTATTAGCATTTGCATAACTATAATCTTTATGTTTAGAAATTTCCATACTCAAAATATCAAATAATAAATTTCATAACCAAACAATATAAACTATAATGCTGTATGTTTTTAGTCCTTTTCCTTATTAGCATTTGCATAACTATAATCTTTATGTTTAGAAATGTATTTATGATTTTTTTTGGGTGAATATTGGAAGCATTTATGATGTTTCACAATAATACAAGCGGTTAACATCAAATTCATACTCTTCCCAAAAAAGATGAAACAATAACAAAAGCATTGAATTGTACTCAAATTATTTCTATCTTATTTTCAAAGAGGAAAATTGTAATAAAGACACCTAATTGTCACTCTTATTGTCAAGACTATCATATAATTTTATAAATACATATGGATATTGAAACCCAATAGCATAGTCAAAAGGACAATTTATTTCGTTTCCTCCCTTTTTTTTTCAGTAATATTATTTAGGGAAAAATGAAAGCTGCTTTAGACTCTAAGCATATCATATTCATATTTTTGGCAACATTTTGTGTAGTTTTAGGTGCAGAAGCAGTTCAAGGATGGGAAAAGTTATCCAAAAAAGAAGAATTGGAGCCGGATATGAACAGCTCAAACTTATAAACAAACCAGCAATCAAGAGTTTTCAAGTAATGCTACAGAATTATCATTATTAAAGTATATAATCCAATTCTAGTCTATCTCTCATAAGTTTGAATTTATGAGAACAATAGTATTGGGCTGTAGTTCATATGGTATATGTTAATGTATAAAATTGCACCAAAGGTCAATTGTGCACTCTATTTTATTATCAAAGAATATATGACCCTACAAGATAGAACACAGAGTTAGAAGGCCTTTGGAGTGCTAGTGCCTGTGTGGCGCCAGCCAAAGACTCTCAAATGGTAAAGTCAAAAGAGAAAAATTGGATTTTCAATGAAAAAACATAGAGAAAGAGGAAGAAACGGCTTATATAAGATAGAATATTATTTTGCCTTCCTTTATGGAGGCGAGCCTTTATTTGTAGGCTAAATTAAAATTTTAGTAGAAATAAAATATAATAAAAAGATATTATAGAGATATGATAAAAATAAACTACTATAATTAGGATCCCCAGTTAAATCTGAATTGTAACTACATAATATCAGTCTGACTGAACAACAATTGAATCCTAATTGTTATATAATTAATGTAGTTTGGATATACTTTCCTTATTTGATCATATATGTATGAATGTGATAAAATTATCAAACACAGTTAGCCTTTAACTTTCTAAGTTGTGCGAACAAGTTGGAAAGTAAATAACCATTATGTTATGCGTCGACATCTTGTGTGTCATCTAGACTAATTCTATTTTGTAGCTTTAATCTAACATTTGTTTTTACGCCTGCTAGCTAAACGCTATGCTCGCAATGATCGATATTGTCTTCAAGTTTAGCAATGTTCTTTCATTAAAGTGCATGTACATTGGTCTTATTGAAGCGTTACGCAACAACGATAAGTTAGATTGCTTCCACGATAGCTAGTTGAAATGCCACATGACAATGCTTAATTAAATTTGAATGTATCTTGGTTGACATTTTATTTAAAGCTTTGCATGATTTTGTAGTTGAACCTGCATATAAATCTCAAGCAGAAATATAAATACAATTATGCTATATATACATAAAAAATATTATAGACATTTGAATAAATCATAAAATATAAAGCATGATGTTAAAAGATTTAAAAACACAAACAATTACAAATTAATTTAAAATAATACTTAGCTTTTGCACATAGTTGTGTCTGTTTAATTACATGTATTAAAAATAATAACCCGAACATAATTGACTTGTGAAGGCTCTAAAAATGTATATGCATAAGAAAATTTAACTGAGCCTCTCATTACGAAGGTTGGATCTTCACGATACTTGGACCTAATTTGGATGGCAATTTTTTGCTTGTAGTCCTCCACCTACCAGTCTCCCTAGGTGCCCCACTTCGAGGATAAAATGCAAGACCATAGGCATGCCTCTGCACGTGTGCAAGGTTCGATGCTTAGTAGTCCGAGACTACTTTGTAGTTATCTTAGAAGGATACACCTTCTAACATGTCTAGTTCGTCGTTTTTCCAGTCCGAGACTGACTCTGTTTTTCCCATCATGTTGGTACATAGTTTTTTTATACTTCAGTATGACGTTCAATATTATTTTCAGGCTAAGGCAATGACGTATGAGATACAAGAATTTCCACAAAACAACTTGCACACATAATGAAAAGATGAAAAATATTTTTGAAAATATTTTTTAAAAAAATTTAACATAAAAATGGTCGTACTGAGATGGACCAGTGTACCTTCAGCTCACCCCAACCCAAAACAATTTGAATGGGATGCGAATGAGATGAACAATACATTAAGTAAAAAAAGAATTGGTGTGGAAAATTTGCAAGTTCTTAAAGTTCCAGCTATGCAAGTCCCCCTTGCCTCATGCATCTTGTAAACGATATGTTACACGCTGAAAAATTACGATAACCATGTATGGGTCTTCCCAAATGATCTGAGCTTTCCTGCATTTAGCTCCTGTGTGTTCTGAAGACCCCACAGAGCACCCAACTGCCAACATGGAATTATTTATTGTAGACTTTTATGATTCTTGCCTTAAAGATAATAAACAGGATAAAAGAAAACAGCAACAAACACACAAGATTATAAAGGTTCGGTGAAATGAATTTCACCTACATCATCTTTGAGCTCCACCGAAGGAACTCTAGCCATTCTTATTAGAGAGATTCAAGATTACAAGTTACAAAACAGAGATCAACAACACACACTAAGCAGCACACAGAAAACACTTTAGAACAAAAAGCTTGCACATATTTTCTACAAGAAAATCCCCTAGAACTCTAGAACAGTAAGAAGAACACAGCTGCTGCAACCGAAGAGAAGAAAACCTAGAATCCTCTAATTTGATCTCAATCCCATTTCCTTCCAGCAACTGCAAATGTATATACCACAGAGCTCCTAAGTAAAACGGTGCGTATAACAGTAGCAAATAAGTAATACACACAAAACGCAGTCGTTTTGGTTAAAGCAGTAACTCTCTCTCACACGTGACTTTTATATCAAATTCTAACAATCTCCACCTTGATATAAAAGTCTTAAATGGCTAAAGTCACTTCAGCTTCTCAGCTCAGATTCTTTTTAGATTATCCGGGATCAATCCTAAGCAGCTTCTTGCACACAGCGAACTTGCTCAAGGGAAGAACTTTAGTGCCCATGTTTGCTGGATTGTACTCTGTGGGAATCTTCTCAATATGGATCAGCTTCAGCTCAATTACATCTCGCACAAAATGAAACCTTACATCAATATGTTTAGTCCTCTCATGAAAAACAGGATTTTTACATAAGAATATGGAACTTTGACTATCAGAAAAAACAGTAACATTATGATGCAAGAGTTTAAGTTCAGTCAACAGACCTTTTAACCATAGAGATTCTTTAACAGCTTCTGTTGTTGCTATGTATTCAGCTTCAGTAGTTGAAAGTGCAACAATAGGCTGTAATTGAGACTTCCAACTTACACAGTTCCCACAAACAGTAAACATATAAGAGGTAGTAGACCTTCTACTATCTCTATCACCAGCAAAATCTGAATCTACATAACCCCTTAGAGTTACCCTTTCAGAATTATGCTTAAACAATAAGCCATGATCTAAAGTTCCCTTAAGATATCTAAGAAGCCACTTGAGAGCTTTCCAATGCTCTCTACCAGGATTGGCCATGAATCTACTTAACACACTAATTGCATGTGCTATATCGGGCCTAGTACAAATCATAGTATACATAATTGACCCAACAGCATTAGAGTAAGGAACTTTTTCCATTTCTTTCTTTTCTTTAACAGTAGAGGGACAATTTTTAGAAGACAAATCAAAATGGTTTGCAAGAGGTACATTAGTAGGCTCGGCAGTAAGCATAGAAAACTTTTTCAGAACTTTATCATAGTAATTTTTCTGATTAAGAAACAAAGTCCTTTTAACTCTATTTCTAACTATATCTATGCCAAGAATTCTTTTAGCAGGACCAAGGTCCTTCATATCAAATTCAGATTTTAAGCTTCTTTTGATTTTATGTATCTCTTCTATGTTTTGACCAGCAAGCAACATGTCATCAACATAAAGTAACAAATAAATAGTGCTACCTCTAGTATTACCTTTGTAATAGAGACACATATCATACTTGCTTCTTTTAAAACCATTTTAGATACAAAATTATCAAATCTCTTATACCACTGCCGAGGGGCTTGTTTTAAGCCATACAAAGATTTTTTCAGCAAATAAACAAGTTCAGGATTACCTTTGACAGCAAACCCCTCAGGTTGACTCATATAAATTTTCTCATCTAAGTTACCATGCAAGAAGGCTGTTTTTACATCAAGTTGTTCTAATTCCCAATTGAAATGAGCAACTAAAGCTAGAATTACTCTAATAGTTGTGTATTTAACAACAGGGGAAAATATCTCATTATAATCTATTCCCTCCCTTTGAGTAAACCCTTTTGCTACAAGGCTAGCTTTGAATCTAACAGGATCAGTTTCAGTTAAGCCTTCTTTTACTTTAAATATCCACTTGCAATCAACTATTTTTTGATTATTACTCCTAGGAACTAGATGCCAAGTCTCATTCTTATGTAGAGAATTTATTTCATCTTTCATGGCATCAAACCAATTCTTAGCATGCATACTGTTAATAGCTTCATTATAGTTCCTAGGTTCATTACTAGCAAGCTCTTGATAAGAAAATAAAGAGTAGGATATGAGGTCTGCATACCCAAACCTCACAGGGGGTTTTACCTGTCTTTTCTCTCTGTCCCTAGTCAGTTGGTAATCTCTGATGGTTTGATCGGGTTGCAGAGGTGTCTGTCTGTCATTTTGTACAGCTTCCTCTTCAATTTCAATGTCATGAGCTGGTTCATCAGTCTGAATAGGAGTCTGAAATGCTGGTATGGGTAGATCCGGTTGTATAGATTGATCTTCATCTATTGTTTGAAGCTCCACCTTAATGTTAGTGCTATCAGCTTTTGGATGATCCTCAATATCTGCACTGTTAGTCTTCAAACAAGGCATAATACATTCATTGAAGATTACATCTCTACTTATTAAAACCTTGAATCCATTAGATTCTTTAGACCACAACCTGTGTACCCTTTTACACCTTCAGGATAACCTAGAAAAACACACTTGATAGCTCTAGGTTCAAGTTTCCCATCCTTTTGATGGACATAAGCATGACACCCAAAGGTTCTAAGATTAGACAAGTCTGGGTTAGTTCCTGTCCACAAATACTCAGGAGTGTTGAATTCTATGGCTGTTGAGGGACTTCTATTAACAAGGTAAGTGGCTGTAACTACTGCTTCACCCCAGAAAGTTTTAGGAAGACCAGAACTAGAAAGCATACACCTAACTTTGTCTAGCAGGGTCCTGTTCATCCTCTCAGCAACACCATATTGCTTAGGGGTATTCCTAACTGATTTATGTCTCATAATGCCACGGTTAGAACAGTAAGCATCAAATTCATTGTTACAAAATTCTAGACCATTATCAGTTCTAAACACTTTAAGTCTTTTCCCAGTTTGATTTTCTACAAGAGAGCACCAATTTTTGAACTTATTAAAAGCTTCACTCTTATTCTTAAGCAAATAAACCCACACCTTCCTAGAATAGTCATCAATGATTGAGAGAAAGTATTTATTTCCTCCTTGTGTAGGTGTTTGAGCAGGTCCCCATAAATCTGCATGTGCATAATCAAGCACAGATACAGATTTATGTAAACCTGTCTTAAAGGCTAACCTATGATGTTTGCCTAAAATACACTGCTCACAGAAATCAACCTTACTAATGACATCTTGTTTGAACAGACCCTGTTTGTTTAGACAGTGTAAGCCTCTTTCACTTATGTGACCTAGTCTATTATGCCACAACTTAGTTTTATCTAAAGAAGACACAACAGCAGTACTTCCTAACACAGTATTACCTTGCAGCATATAAAGACCACTCTTTTTAACCCCTTTCATAACAACCATAGCACCCCTAGAAATTTTCATCAACCCATCTTGAGTTTTACACACACAAC
>QANX01007793.1:97031-134205 GCA_003254975.1 Ochetophila trinervis
AAATAAACCCACACCTTCCTAGAATAGTCATCAATGATTGAGAGAAAGTATTTATTTCCTCCTTGTGTAGGTGTTTGAGCAGGTCCCCATAAATCTGCATGTGCATAATCAAGCACAGATACAGATTTATGTAAACATGTCTTAAAGGCTAACCTATGATGTTTGCCTAAAATACAGTGCTCACAGAAATCAACCTTACTAATGACATCTTGTTTGAACAGACCCTGTTTGTTTAGACAGTGTAAGCCTCTTTCACTTATGTGACCTAGTCTATTATGCCACAACTTAGTTTTATCTAAAGAAGACACAACAGCAGTACTTCCTAACACAGTATTACCTTGCAGCACATAAAGACCGCTCTTTTTAACCCCTTTCATAACAACCATAGCACCCCTAGAAATTTTCATCAACCCATCTTGAGTTTTACACACACAACCAGACTCATCAAGAGTACCAATAGAAATTAAATTTCTCTGAAGGTCAGGAATATGTCTAACATCTTTTAAGGTTTTTATTATACCATCAAACATCTTGACAGTAATGTCACATATACCAACTATATCACAGGACATATTATTTCCCATTAACACTTGACCTCCATTTATTTCTTGATAATTATTGAACCAATTTTTCATAGGACTCATGTGAAAGGTACAACCAGAATCAAGAATCCACTCTTGTTCAAAGGATTGGGTAGTGACAGCTAGAACTTCACTTATTTCTAGACCATTAGATGCCACAGCAGCATCTCCACTCTCTTCAGAATTAGAATTTTTATTCTTCTCATCCCTCTTTCTCTTAAAACAATCCTTAATCATGTGACCATCTTTCTGCCCCTAAGTCTAGACTTAGACCTAGACTTTCCTCTACTTTTGTTTCTAAAATTAGAACCACCATTCCAATTAGAACCACCATTCCTATTAAAACTTCTTCCCCTCACAGAGAGACTCTCACTAGAGACAGAGTTTTTCTTTTCAATTTTTAATTCAAGATCTTTAGACCTTAAAGAATTTACTACAATTTCAGTAGTTAAAGTTTCTCTGCCATACTTAATAACATTTTTAACTTCTTTATAAGGATCAATCAAAGAGTTTAACAAGATAACTGCATGGTGTTCATCAGTGAATTTTTCATTACTATTTGCTAAATCCAATCCTAACCTATTAAAATCATCCAGATTCTCCTCAAGATCTTTAGCAGAATCCATTTTAAAACCAAAGAATTTTTCTAGCAAATAGATTTTATTAGGCAGTGATTTAACAAGATACAACTGTTCTAATTTAGCCCAGATTCCAGAAGCAGAGTGAGAATCATTTACCTTTCTCAGAACGTTGTCGGCCAGATGGAGAATGATGGTGCTGTAAGCAATTTCGTCCATGTCCTTCTTCTGGTCATCAGTCATGCCCTCTAGATAGGTTTCATCCAGTGCTTTGGCTACCTTCTGCTGCACCAGAATAGCCCTCATCTTCTGCCTCCATAGAAGGAAGTCACCTTTTCCGTTGAATACTTCTAGCTCAAATTTTGAGCCCATCGAACGAGAATAGATGGCAAAGAAAAAACACTCAAAGAAATAGAGACCCAAAGAAGACAGCAAAGGAAACAAGAAAGAATCAAACCAAAACCTTGAGAAAAACAAAAAAAAATTTCTCAAAGAAAGAAGACCTCTAAAACCGATCTTACATATAAGAACAGACCGAATCCTATGATTCAATCTAAGAACAAAAAACACAAGACTTGTGAATCGAATCAAGATTCACAAAACTTTACCGTAAACATGAAAGAAGCAGAAATGATCGAAGCTCTGATACCGCTCTTATGATTCTTGCCTTAAAGATAATAAACAGGATAAAAGAAAACAGCAACAAACACAAGATTATAGAGGTTCGGTGAAATGAATTTCACCTACATCCTCTTTGAGCTCCACCGAAGGAACTCTAGCCATTCTTATTAGAGAGATTCAAGATTACAAGTTACAAAACAGAGATCAACAACACACACTAAGCAGCACACATAAAACACTTTAGAACAAAGAGCTTGCACAGATTTTCTACAAGAAAATCCCCTAGAACTCTAGAACAGTAAGAAGAACACAGCTGCTGCAACCGAAGAGAAGAAAACCTAGAATCCTCTAATTTGATCTCGATCCCATTTCCTTCCAGCAACTGCAAATGTATATACCACAGAGCTCCTAAGTAAAACGGTGCGTATAACAGTAGTAAATAAGTAATACACACAAAACGCAGTCGTTTTGGTTAAAGCAGTAACTCTCTCTCACACGTGACTTTTATATCAAATTCTAACAGTTGCAATGCCATCGACATTGCTACCCAATTTGGCTTTCAGTTTTTTCAGATGCTCAACACTGCCACTTTCTTTACCGTATGCTTTTTTCAACTTCAGAGCCGCACCTGCCTTGTCTATTTTTTGTATGTCTTTTTTTTCCTGCAAACTCAGCCATGCCCTCTAGAGTTGTGTTGGTGATGGGATTGCCAAACACACTCACTGCCATTTCTATATATATATTTCAAGAGAAAGAGCTCTAGTATGCACTTGAATTCTAAACTTACTACTAGTACTTCTTGTGCTCAATTTGTTTCATATATTGTGTTTGCAACTCCTATTTATAGAAAAAATTCTCGGTTGCAAATTAATAAAGCATGAGGTGCCACCTATAAATTAAAGGGTAAAATATATTATTAATTATGGAATCAAAGATAAAGGAGTCATGCATGTTACATTATGTTGATTTAAAAAGAATAATAATAAAAAATAAAGATAGCAATGTTTTAAGTATGTCAATGTTAGAGTGCAAAAAAAAGAAAAAGAAAGAAAAGACTAAAAGCCAAAAAGGAATATCAAAGAAAAAAAATTATTGTTTTTGCTTTACAAGACCGTTATTGTGAATATGCACAAAGACAATACATGGATATATATGAATTATGAAACTGCATAAATTCTTAGGCTTATCCATAAGTGAATCCAATTCCATGTATCCAAAATTGACAATCACAATCTTTATTGAAGGAAAGCTTTTATATATCCACAAAAGAATTAGATTCAAAACATGAAAATAATAGTTAAGCGTGTCTTTTTACGATGACAATTAAAGTTACGTATTTGATTTTGACAATGAACCATAATCTTTAATTTCATCAAGCACATATAAACAAGTAATACCTCTGCACTGTATACGCTGTAGCAATAAAGCAATATCTAGGATGTTCACGCAATACAAGAAATTTGGCCTACAGCCACAACTACCGTTAGTGTCTGAAGGCCATTTTTTCATCGCTAAATCCATTCAGTTACGCAAAACACATCGTAACAGCTTCGTGACAGTAGGTGCGTCACTGAATGTCCCTAGCCACGAAAAAAGTAGATGTTCGTGACTGAAGGCCAATTCCAAATTTTTTTAATTTTCGTGACTGAATGTGTCACATTTAGTAATGAAAAATGTTGTAACTGAAGTTCAATGTTTTTCGATATTGAAACCATTGTTTTCGTGACTGAAGCACGTAAATCAGTCACGAAAATTTTCGTGTCTATTTCATGAATTAGTGACAGTTTTAATGTGCGTGACTAAATTGCTCTAGATTCAGTCACGAATGTTTTCGTGTCTAAATATGCTTTATATTAGCCACGACTGTGATTTCGTGACCACTTTTGTAATTGTTTGTCACGCTTTCATTTTTAGCCACGGAGAAGTTCGTTGCAAATTGTAAAGTTAGTTAACCACGAACTATTTTTTCGTAATAGATTGCATATTTGTTTGTCATGAAGAATAAATTTCATTACTAAATGGGTTCAATTTTGCAGTGTATATTTTATGTTTCGTGGCTATTTATATTAGCCACAGAAGTTATACCTAACTGCTGTTCTGGAAACCATACCAGTCCCATATTAATTAGTTATTCAGCATGCTGAAATAAAACATATATAAGTTCTCATCAAAATCCACAACCAATAAACAACAACTAAATGAACATGCTTTCTTATCAAAATATTCTGCTTTACTTATAACAAAACATCCCAAAATATTACCGCCAATTCCAAAATGACCACTTTTCTAAAGTTTCAGCATTGCTAGCTATATATTAGTTTCTCATTTCCCTTATGTAAGTCATGTAATTGTTATGCCACTCCTCTATCGATTTTAGCCTTTCTTTCAGCTCCTCGTTTTCCATCTCAATGTTCGCAGCTTTTTGCACTGCTGCCTCCTCTCTCTTTCGTGCCTCTTCAGCTTCCCTTAAAGCGGTTTGAACCCTCCACGATTTTGATCTTCGGGGCTTCGCACCTTCACCTAATCCACATACGTAGCCAGGTTTTGGTGGCAAAACCATATCAAATAATTCATCCTCCCCCACTTCAATGTCACATTCCTCCTGTGTCTCATCCTCCAGCTCAAGTACCTTATCCTGAAAAACATTTACATAACTGATTGACCTGCTGCTCGATAAATATGCATTTACATTAACAGCCATTGAAATGTCTACTTACATAAACTTCTTTCGATACGTCGTCTACCCACTTGTTCTTCTTCTTGCTGAAATGGGTCTCTTCCCATAGTCATTTTCTCCCCAGCACCTGTCCATTCTCAGCGTCCCCCTACAATGTCAATTGTTTATCGGTTTAATTAGTACATATCGTCTGATTTTATGGCGAACACATATTAACCACCTATAGCAGCCTCATCTTATTCACTAAAGGATAAGCAATGTTATCAAATCATATCGAATCTGAGCGAAGGACTTCGTTTCTCCACAGTGGTTAATCTTTCTTGCTGCACGATTTCTCTTATTGATTGCACTCATTCTCTATATTTATGTTATTATAACATAAAGCAATATAAGAGCACTTTGATTTACATGACTTACATAAAAGTTCCACACATTGTAGTTCACACACACAAAGCTGCAATCTTTAACAGACTTAACTTGACATACATTGTAAATAAGTCCTACATATGGCATCCAATTCTAGTTACCTAAAAACTCACCTCAGCACAACCGATTCAAATTGTCATCCAAGCTCAAAAGGGTACACATTATCAAGGACGTGCATTATACAAACTTGACATCATCCTACGGCTGGTCAACTTACAAATGTCAACATGAAGTAGAAAATGCAAGCCAATAACACATATTCTTTAATTCCCAGTTGCTTATAACATATTACCAGACGAAAAACAAGTAGTCAATAACATCCCTATCTTTCTATTCCACAACTACATAATTTAAGATGAAAAATCGATGAAACGTAATGAAAAAGCGAGCCTATATGAAGCTACTGTCAAATCAGCCACTTTGAAAGCTTATAAATTACCTGAAAGGGTTCAAAACTAAATAGTGCCACTATTCCAGCCCAATCATCGTCTTTAACCTTTGGTGGAGGGTTGGCCAACGCTTCCTCCTTGTTTGGAAATTTTTTGTAGTGCTCGTACAGCCGGTGGCAGTATGATTTGAATAGACGCTGCATCTCAGGAACTATTGCTTCATTTATATGATCGCCATCTTCAAAATTGAATGTCCGTTGTCAATATATATATATATATATATATACAAAGTAAATGTTATGTAAATATATTTCCATATAACATGGGGATCAATACAAACTATGAATTAAATTTTTATAAACTTTAAGCTTCTGCTTTACATCAATAAACATAACTAAAAACTCACTTTAAGATGCTCGATCATAGGTTCAACACATGTCTTGTAATTGATGTCCTTCCACCTATCAACATGCTTCGGTGGAATGTTTCTAACCAAAATGCCTATTTCATTGCTCAATTTCTGAGCATTTGGTCCTATTGCTCTCATTATGTGTTATGGAATCTTCATATCTAATTTATCTTGTCACTCTTTCTCATTCAATATTCTCAATCCTCTAGTGTGACCACGTTTCTTTGATTGACCTGCTGTAATTGACGTACCTATGCAAGGAAGCAGCATGTGTATTGTTAGATAAATGTTATTGACAGTGCAAAGATAAAAAAAGTTCAAGTACATGCAGCACCAAGACACTAATTGTGCCAACATTTTGGAAATCCCACCTCCAACATCATCGTCATTATTCACAGCTTCATCATCTTTATCCTCTTCCTACACATGGGGGGGATGCACTTGAGAATCTTCTTCGTTTTCACCGTCTACATCTTGTTCGGCAGCTATCGCTTCTTCGAACACCTTTGTTCTTGGGCTTCTCCTGGTAGGCAGCATCACTCGGCCTCTGCCTCTTCCACGGGATCCACTAACACATGGTTGCTGCACACCACGTTGGGGAGTGGTAATTGCTGCCTTCTGGTGTGCATTTTGCTCCTTTAGGGGGGATGCTCCAACTGCTGTAGATGAAGTTTCCCTTGCAATATTAAATCTTAACCATGTCCATTTATTTGTTATAAAAGTAAATGGGCCTCTATACTTACCAACTTATTATTGCTTCATCAAGAATATACAAAGTAAATGTCAGGTACGTCAAAAGAAATTTACCGAGCCATTAATTTCTTTGTGGGGCATGGCTGGTAGATACAAACATTTGAGACATCCTAATGCTTGGGATTCAAACTTCGTTACCATGCTTTCTTTTAGAAATCCATGGAAATTCACTTTACTCACTTTATGGACTTTAGTTTGAAATCAAGCAACAAATAGTGAAGTGTTTGATTGGCTGGCTTTTCATAAAAAGTTAAATACCTATGAACTACTTCAAATAAAAAATCCATATTGAGTTATTAAAAAGTAAATAGGCCTCTACACTTAGCAACTTTTTATTGCTTTATCGAGAATATAAAAAGTAAATGTTAGGCATGACGATGGGGGGACATTACCTTGTGGTTGCTGCACTTCCCGTGGGGGAGTGGTAAGCGGTGCCTCTGTGGGTAGATTTTGGCTCTTCTTTCTTGGTGATGTCCTCACTGCTAGAGCCGAACATTCTTCTGCAATATTTGCGATCAGTCATTTCTATCATTAATTATTAATGGTGTAAAATATAAAACAGCAAAAATAAGATGTTTTAAAAAAAATTGGATGATATGCACATACCCTCAAAAAGTTCTCATGCTGGCCTTCGTGATTGAGATGCTGTAGATCGTCTTTTGTACATCTCTAATGAAGCCGCTTCTTGCACATTGATTGGCCTTTTCTGAGGAGAAGACCTCACAGGAAGTTTCCCTCGACGGCTGGTTGATGTGCCACGCATATTCGTTGTTGTTGTTACTCGCTGCATGATTAGACAGTAAGTTTATATATGTTTTTCCACAAACTACATGGTTTCCAAAGGAGCGATTTTTAATATAAAATCAGTAGACAATGTTTAACATACAACATGCATTAAATAGACATCATCATCGGCAAAACCATTCTCATCATCACTACGGTCGCCTTCCTTTCCATGAAATATCCAAGGATCATATGTTCTTACAATGCCATTAACAAAAAGATGATCGACAACTTCATCCGGGCTGCGTTCAATCCAATTATTGCACTTATAACAAGGACAGGGAATGATGCTTTCAGATTTTGAATGACTAAGAGCAAAAGAAAGGAAGTCCTTAACCCCTTGTACATAAAATGGAAGAGACTTAGTTCGAAGTTGCATCCAACTTTTATCCATCTAAATGTCTAAAAGTGAACGAACTTGTTCTACCACACCAAAGGAAAATGAAATAAATGACCAAAATAAACGATATTACAAAACTATTTCAAAAAATCGACACAAACAGTGCATGGCATACCTGTGAGGATGCACAAAAGTGATAGAACTCTTTTCCAGTTTAATCCCAAATCGTAGACCTCATGAACGCACAATGTATTTCCTAAAAAAAATCGAATATTGTCCAAAAATCAGTTACAAATGATGCAGCCAGCCACATAAATAAGGAACATGACAGTTAATGCGAACCATAGACCGCAACATATTGATTAATTAAGCTAAACATTACACTCCATAGGAAAACAACAAAGTTAGAACGAAAAAAATTTATGCCAGCCATACAACTATACAAGTAGGAAAAACTAAAAAAATTCCAAAGAGAGTTTACTCAAGTTACACACATGTAAAGGTAAAGCTACAACAAATGAATAGCCATGTTCATGTTACCTTGGTCTCATCAAAATCAAAGTCAACTAGAGCAACAATATATTGTGACAGGATCATTTATAAATGAGAAAGAAACAACAAAATTGAAAGAAAGACAAAATAAAGCTAGACATTGATGAATCATAGAGACACTATTTGTGCTACAAAAAGACCAACATTTAGGTAGTAAGTTTCTGCAAGGACTTGGAATAAACATAATTTTTTCTTCTTTTTTGGTTCTTGGTAAAAACAAGACCAAAAATAATAGGAAAAAATGCTAAACCAAGAAGCAAGAAGTATCGAACATCAACAAACCATTCACATTTGACTCCCTCCTTCATTTCTTCACTAACTCACTCAGCAATCACAGATAGAGAAGGGGCATTATCAAAAACTAAGAACAAACTAAACAAAAACTCATGTTGTTAATGCTAAACTAAAAAAAAAAAAGAAACTTAAGGAAAAACTAAATCAAACTCAAAATTAAAACCCTAAATCCAAGGGATCAACAGATAGCAAGAAGACATTTTGGAAAGCATATAAAGTGGTGCAAAGTTTCAGCATTTCAGACACAAATAAAGAGGCCATTTCCTTGAAGAAAGCATTTGAAACAGTAGGAGAATGGTTATGAACAACCCACCTCTATTTTCTGCTTCACAAAGCGAGGAGTAGACTGCGGCGGTCTCTCAATGATGCGGCGGCGATTTCGGCTCCTCGGCACACCAACGCATCCTCTGTTTCGCCGGAGAGTTTGGGTTCGGCTGGCCGGGCAGTGGGTGATTGTGGAGAATGTGGCAACTATTCGTAACAGACACCAAGGGCCACACCAGACCTTTTGAGATGAATGGCACGAAATATAATTGACCAAAACGGTGCTGTTTTGGTCATTTTTGGTATTAATCTAATTTTTTTAAATGGAAAAAAATAAATATATATATTCTGTCAGGAAAAACTTTTTTTGATTGTGTGAATTTCATCAGTTGACCAATCAAACTCAAAGTATTTAGTCACGAAGACCAAAAATTTGTAACAGTAGGTTTTAAAACTTTTGGAGGGAAAATTTTCCTCCGAAAAATTGACCCATTAGTTACGTAAACATGTTATGATTTAAAATTTCGTAACTGAAAATAACAAATTTTTTAACAGTCACAATTTTTTTTTGAAGCTGAAGGGGTATCTTCTGTCACAAAAGTTATTTCGTAGCTTCAATTTTTGTTGCTGTAGGCCAAATTTCTTGTAGTGACGTATCGTTCATGATTATCAATCTATAAATATGATACAACAAATATTATACATGATTTTGAAAGAGAAATTTTTAAATATTATACCATTTTGTATCATTAATTTAATTGATTGTTAGGAAATAGACATGGAAGTGGAAAACGAATTACCAAGAAAAAGGGGCATGCGTGCGGTTATATACAGTTTCTCCCACAAAGTAGTGGAGATGAGATGTTTTTTTTACTCCGTTTATGTCGTTCTTATCTATAAATTCAGAGATGCATTCCTCTATGATGTTGAGTTTGTGATTGAGATTCCACATGATGGCTATGAAGGCCTCCAGGAGTACTTAATTACTAGTGCTAATTAAAATCTTATAGCTAGATCTTTTGTAAGTTTTTTCTTTTGCTGCCAAAAAAAGAAAAATAATAATAATACAGAGGACTGTGGTGTAGCAAACCCCAAAGTGAATAAAAAATTTCGAGTGTTAAAAATATAATTTGTAATAAAACCTTGAAGGACCCGTAGCCTTGCTTGAAGGTGTGACATGGAAGACTAAAGACAAGTATCAATCATGCATTAGCAATTTTATATGTTGTATAAATAGAACCCAAGATATCTTCCTCAAATGCAAGCCGAGTAGTACAGCATTTACAAAGCAATAGCAATTTTTCTTCTCTTGCTTTTTCTTGGGCTTCTCTCAATTTTTAGAAAATGATTTTTATTTTTTATTCTTTTGGATAATCCTAAAATTTTATTCAAAGATACTTTTTTTTTCTGCTTTAAATATTTTTAACAACCAAATAAAAATAATAAATTATCTTACAATATTTACAAAGTATATAATATCACAGTCAAATTTGTCACATCAATTGCAATCCTATTGGTGACAATCACCAGGGGTAATAAATACCAAAACTCATAATATTATAAAGTGATGGAAATATAAATAAACATGAAATGCGCTTCTGAAAAGGGCAAAAAAGATAAACATAGATGTCTTAGTTAATATATAATTGATTCACTTAATTAGCATTATTGATTTTCTTAAGAGGAAGATTTAGAATCTTGATGATGTATATGCGTATTATCTTTTATTTTTTAATATATATAGACATTCCTAAAAGGCATCACTGAAAGACAGTCCTAAAAAGCATCATTGTAAAAGTGAAAAGTGTACGTGTTTAATTGTGATATTGAACCACATTTTGGTTTAAAAGTAAATTGTACTTTGATAATTGTAATTTGGCCATATTAAAATATTGGACTTTTCGATTTAAAATGTTTCATATCACATGCAGCTTTAAATACTTATAATAATATGAAACAAATTATAAAAGAAGAGATTTGTTAATCGAGGTCGGTATGTATAGAAAATAAAATATTTAAAGTCGGACATTAATAATAATATATTGTAGAAGGCCATATTATATAATATCATGATTATTATTATTAATCCACACCACATCCAAATTAACATGCTATATATAACTTTAAAGGCAGACATTATAACATATGGTACAAAGGCCATATTATACATATATAATGTCATGAATAATTAATATTCCACACCACACACAAATATCACTGCCACACCATATACAAACATGTCACTGCTATTGCCAGGCCGAAGCTCCTTAATTATTCATAACAGTCTCGGAGCCGGAATCCGAGACTGTTCGGTTCGAGCCAGAATCTGGGACTGCCCGGTCCAGGCCAGAATCCGGGACTGCCAGGTCTGGGCCGGAATCCGGGACTACCCGGTTCGGGCCAGAATCCAGGACTGCCCGGTTGGAGCTGGAACCCAAGACTACCCAGTAGGAGCAGGAACCCGGGACAACCTGATCGGGGCTTAAATTTGGGACAGTCGGGCCCAGAACCAGGGACCGCTTGTTCAAAGCCGCAACCTGAGACCACCGGTCCAGGCTAGAATCCAGGACAGCCCAGTCCAGGCCGGAACCCGGGACAGCCCGGTCTGGGCTAGAACTAGGGACAGCTCGGTCGGGGACAGTACCCGGGACCGCTGGGATTGCCTAGTCCAGACTGGAACCCTGGATCAGGACAGCCTGGTCTGGGCCAAAACCTGGGACACTACAGTCGGGGCCAAAATCTGGAACCGACAATAATCGAATATGGATTTGTTTAATTTATTTGTAAATTTTAAAAAAAAATGGTTGTTATTTTTCATTTTTTTTCCTTTTAGCAAAAACATAAACCAAAAACCATAAACAAAAACTATAAACCATAAATCATAAACCATAAACAAAAGCTAAAAACTAAAAACCAAAAGTAAAAACTGAATGGGTTAACAAACGGACCCTAAATTAATTAGGTTCATCACAACTTTTTAGTGTTAGCTAGCTTTAACTTTTTAGAGGACGAAATAAACAAACTGTACATATATATAAACTCTGACTATACTCTTGACTTGCCAATATATTAGGGCTACATTTTGTCAAATCGAATTTACTCTTCTTTGGGGAAAAAAAAGTGATTTCTTTATGAAGAAGATATGTATATATAAACGGATCATTAAGTTGTAGCAGAGTTGAATAATAAACAAATTTTAATACTTTCCTATGTTTTTCCTTGTTAGTGATTTCTATTTGGAACTTCAGCTTGGAATTCATATCATCAGGAGGGCACATATACATTATAACATAATGTAATAGGTCATATTTTAAAATCATGATTATTATCCCACACCACGTACAAACATGTCACTACTACTTTATTGCCGGGGCTTATATAATATATTATATATATATATATTAATTGCAGTTTGTAATATATAGCTAGCCATTCTTATTTGCATTTTTCAGCGTCAGAATTGCTCTAAATATGGCGTAGCAGTCATTCCCAATTGTGACAAATGACAAGCATCCACCCCAGTCGCTTTTGTCTTCAACATCAGATTTGGCCAATTTGTCATGCACTATATCCCATGTACCACCAGTAAAGTGGTTTGCTTGATGGGCTTCAGTATATGCCTGAAAAGTTTTGATTTATCAAAATTAATTATAACAAAAACAAGTTAAAATAGTAACAATGATACCAAATTACTTTGCAGTGAAAAACAATTACAGTAAATTAAGATTAGGAATAGCAATTGGTAATTAAAGATTACGTACAGTGTTGTCATATCGGTCTTTATGCAAAGGGTTGTTCCATGCCAGCATCCAATCACGATCCTTGTTTTCTGCATTGGTACCACGGTAGAGAAACGCACCCCCACTGTCCGTTTTCGATCATTATCGGATACGGAGCAGTTCCAAGGTGGCCGTGCCAGTCTTTGTGGCCGACATATTCGACAGTGTCACTGGTGGCATTATAAATGAGGCAAAGCGTTGCAATCTTGACGCCGTATCTTTCCCTGAGATACTCTGCATGCTGAAGAGCTCTCACATATTTTCCCTGAGATACTTCGCATGCTGGATGTTAGATAAGATAATTATTGTTAATGATAGACTTCTTATAGATGTGAATATCTCTCTTTGTAAAACTCTATCTTTCCTAATTTCTCTAGGGTTTTAGTTATCTTTTAGTTTACATCTCTTGTATAAAATACATACTGTAAACTGAATTCAATACAGTTGAATATACAAAGTTTATGTTATTAATTATTCTTTCATGGTATCAGAGCTTTTGACGAAAGTCATGTCGATTGTTAAAACTGATTCTTCTTCTTCTTCTAAAACTGATTCTTCTTATTCTTCTTCTCTTCCTCAATTAAGTCAAGTGACTTTACCTAATTATAATTTTCCCTACAAATTAAATGAACACAATTTTGTTTTATGGAAAGCTCAAATTTTTCCAGCTATTGTAGGAAGTAATCTTGAAGGTTTTATTAATGGAGTTATTCAAACACCACCAGAATTTATTACTCCATCAACTGATGAAGCTTCAAGTGATGCATCACCGGTTCCAACAGTCAATCCCGACTACCTGCTGTGGCACCGTTTGGACCAAGCTTTGCTTGGTTGGATCCGGTCTTCCATTGATCCCGAAGTACAGGTTCTTGTTACTGATCCCGACACCTTTGTTAGCTTGTGGAGTTCTTTAACCCGTCTGTTCGGCAGCTAGTCAAGAGCCCGAATGATGTAGCTCCGTTTGCAGCTCCAGTTTGTATGGAAAGAAGGCATGACCATCACGGGATTTTACACCAAACTCAAACAAATTTCTGATAGTTTGGCTATGGCTGGTTATGTGGTAAGCAAAGAAGATTTTATTATGTATTTACTTCAAGGATTACCTTTTGAATATGATGCAGTGGTGGCCAATCTTACATCCAACCGGTCCCCATTGGAAATTGAGGATATTCTAGCCCTTCTTCTCAGTCAAGAAATCCGGGTGCAGTCCACGGTTTCTGCTATACCCCAACCTTCTGTTCATATGGTTAGCCGCCAGCCTCCCAACTTCAACCAAAGGTGGTCTAATTATGGCAATTTTACTCCAAACCGTGGAGAAGGAGGAGGAGATGCCAATCAGTCTTATTCAAACCGTGGAGGAGGTAACTTTCGAGGGAGAAGCCGTGGTCGTGGTCGTAGTTTTGGACGCCCTTACTGCCAGCTATGTCTTACACCTGGCCATACAATGATGCAATGCTATCAACGTTTTAATAGAGAGTTTGTACCCCAAATTCTATTAATTCATCTTCTGCTTCTAATAATAATACTGCTGTAGTGCATAATTCCTCTGCTTATTATACCTCACCTGAAGTTGCTGCTAATCCTGAATGACTTATGGATAGTGGAGCCACTAACCATGTTACTACAGATTTGTCTCATTTACAACACAAATCTGAGTATGGTGGGATTGAGAAGCTTGTTATTGGGAATGGCCAAGGTTTGTCTATAACTAATACCGGTTCCAGTAAATTAAAAACTACCTCTAAAATTCTTCAATTAAATGATATATTACATGTCCCACAAATCAAAAAGAATCTTTTGAGTATTGCCAAATTGACTAATGATAATAATGTGATTGTTGAGTTTGACTCTCGTTTTGTTTATGTTAAGGATCCAATTACGATGAAGCTTCTACTTCGAGGACCTCTTAAAGATGGACTTTATCACCTTTCTTTACCTCCATCTTTATCTTCAGCTTCTAATTATGTTGCTATGCTTTCTGAATTAAGTTGTTTCAATTCCAGTATTTCTAAAAATGACCTTTGGCATTTTCGCCTTGGACATCCTTCGTTAAATATTATGCGAATTATTGCTACTACTTTT
Organism: Ochetophila trinervis; assembly: GCA_003254975.1. Taxonomy (NCBI): domain Eukaryota; kingdom Viridiplantae; phylum Streptophyta; class Magnoliopsida; order Rosales; family Rhamnaceae; genus Ochetophila; species Ochetophila trinervis. The sequence goes on from QANX01007793.1 coordinate 111,560, forward strand.
CCCTATGTTATTTTTAATAATAAAAAGAATTTTTGTTCTACTTGTCCACTTGGAAAATCTCATTGTTTATTTGCTCCCAATTCTTTATCTGTTAGTAAAGTATTTTTGAACCTTAATTAGAAGGCATAAACAATTTTCAAATAATATAAATTCTTTAATCATTAATAGTGAGAACATAAAAAAACTGTTGACATAACTTATATATATAATTAAATTTAGTGGCAGCTTTTCACTTGTGGCTAAAACTTGTATGGTAGTTAATTTTTATGATTTGTTTTTATAGCGTTTTGTCATTCATATGATAGAATAGGGAAACCTCAATTTCATTATTCAGCCAAAAAAAAAAAGGCAAATCTCAATTTCATGGCTTAAAGGCATATATGAGATTATTTAATAATTTGGTAGAAAAATCATCAAAGCTTTTGAACAATTTTTCTTTTTTCTTTTTTAAATATTTTGGAAATTGATATATATTGCAGTCAAAATATGTTTCACAAACGGTCCTTCACTTTTATTTCCTTTTTAATTAAATTAACAAATTACTCTATCTTAAAAAATCGATTATATTTGTGATACATGCATTCAAATTAATTAAACGATAGCTGCGGACTAATTAATTAATAAAGTTAACAAATTTTAACACTTTCTTCTACTTTTCCTTTTTTTTAGCATTGATCATTCTCTGTTCCGAAATCATTAAGCCCTTATTTCTAGAATTCATTATCCAAATTTGGTCACTTCATGTAGACGTTAAAATCCAATTCAAGTGATGTTGTACATCAGCAGCAACCATATTCCCGCTTATTCATCCGTGAATCTAATTCTACTGATTATAAATCCACAAGGGAAGTGAATCTGATTCACTCATGATAGGCATTAGATTTGGCATTATAGATCGATCCACAAGCGAAGTGATTCTGATCCAAAATATATTTATTTTAGAATTTTAGATTAAATAAATATAATAACAATTTTAAATAAAATTTAACTTGGATTACATGACATAAAATATCAAAATCACACACACATATATAATATATATAACATATAAAATAAATAAATATTGCAAAACATAGTAAATAGAATATTTTATTATGATAATTAACTTCTTGCAAGGAAATAATTTCATCTGCAAGATAGAGCAACAAAGTACGTAGCCAAGTGTAGCTATTAAACAAACATTAATGCTGCACATGCAGAGTGCACTTGCAATTACAGCCTTATTCTCAAACAGGAAAATAGGGATCGAGCTAGGGATGGATAACCTCCAAGCTCATTATTAATATAAGCTAGGTTAAATCAAGGGATACCCTCCAAGCTCATTATTCCTGTATATGTGTAGGGATTGTCTTGGGTAATGGACGCAGCTGAGTAGCATCCATTCTTAGTTTCCTGGTAATAATCACTTTTAAACCAGGGTAAGACCCAATCCCAAATTTGAGCTTCATTGTAATGCTCAGGCTTTCGAGCCTCAGCGCAAACCTATAAAATAAGTACATTATAAGATTCAAATGAATAAATAAATAAATGTATTAAGAGACAATTAAATTATTATGAGGAGACTGGTAGAGGTAGTAATTACGTACTTTATTACTGTAGGAGGGGACATTGTCCCAACCGTTCAACCATGCATACTCTTCTCCGCCACTTTTGGTGTAGTTGAGGCCGCGGTATATAACTACGGCTTTTGAGCCGTCCACGTGGAGGAAAGCAGCCCACTGCCCATTTTGAATCTTACGTGGATACGAGGCTTCTCCGATATTGCCAAAGTAATCATGCTGCTTAAAAAGAGTCAAGGTGTCTCCAGTTGCATTATAAATCATGCACAGCGTAGCAATTCCGTCGCCATACTCCGCCTTGAGATTCAGCACGTAGTCTTTGGCTTTCACGTCCTTTTTGCCATCTTCCTTCAGGCTGTAGGCCAACTCAGCCCTGTCTTTGCGAGTGATTACTCGCTTATTAGGAAAATGCTTCCTTACGGTTGCATCGGTCACTGGTTCTCCAAACAAGTTCGCTACCATGCTTTCGATTTCGGATTTTTTTTTTTTTTTTTTCTGTGGGATTTGAATGTATGCAAATTCATTCATTGAGCACGTATATTTTTATACACACCCACATCCAATCACTGAACTCCACCTGCTCCTCTTACGTGGACACGTTGTTTTTTAACGTTATTGTACATCTTTTTTATTACTACTTTTAATATTATTAATTATGGAATCAAAGATAAAGGAGTGATGTTACATTATATTGATTTAAAGAGAATAATAAAAAAAGAAAGATAGCAATGTTTTAAATGTGTCAACATTAGAGTGCACAAAAAAAAGAAAGAAAAGACAAAAATAAAAAGATTTAATTGTCTCTGCTATACACGGCGGTGATTGTGAATATGCACAAAGACAACAGCAAGTCTTACTATACATGGATATATATGAATTATGAAACAGCTGCATAAATTCTTAGGCTTATCCATAAGTGAATCTAATTCTATATATTCAAAATTGACAATCATAATATTTATTGAAAGAAAACTTTTATATCCAGAAAAGAATTAGATTCCAAAGGCGAAAATAATAGTTAGACATATATATCTATTCTTTTGAACGATAACAAGTATAATTATATGTTTGATTCTGACAATGAACTATATTTTTTAATTTCATCAAACACATAAAAACAAGAAAGACCTCTACGCTGTAACAATAAAGCAATACCTAGGGACGTTCACGTACGTTCATGATTATCAATTTATAAATATGATATAACAAATATTATACATGATTTTGAAAGAGAGATTTTTAAATATTATACCATTTTGTATCATTAATCTAACTGATTGTTAAGAAATAGACAAGGAAGTGGAGAACGAATTACTAAGAAAAAGAGGCATGCGTGCAGATATATACAGTTTCTCCCACAAAGTAGTGGAGAGGAGATGTTTTTTTACTCCATTATGACTTTGTATTATCTATAAACTCAGAGATGCATTCCTCTGTGATGTTGAGTTTGTGATTGAGATTCCACATGATGGCTATGAAGATCTCCAAGAGTACTTAATTACCAGTGCTAATTAAAATCTTATAGCTAGATCTTTTGTAACTTTTTTCTTTTTTTCTTTTGCTGCCAAAAAAAGAAAAATAATAATAATACAGGGGACTGTGGTGTAGCAAACCCCACAAGTGAATAAAAAATCTTGATTGTTAAAAATATAATTTGTAATAAAACCTTGAAGGACCCGCAGCCTTGGTTGAAGGTGTGACATGGAAGACTAAAGACAAGTATCAATCATGCATTAGCAATTATATATGTTGTAACCCAAGAGATCTTCCTCAAATGCAAGCCGAGTAGTACTGCATTTACAAAGCAATAGCAATTTTCCTTGTCTTGCTTTTTCTTGGGCTTCTCTCATTGTTTAGAAAATGAATTTTATTTTTTATTCTTTTGGATAATTCTAAAATTTTATTCAAAGATACCTTTTTTTTGATTAAAATATTTTTAATAACCAAATAAAAATAATAAATTAACTTATAATATCTACAAAGTATATAATATGACAGTCAACAAACAAATACAACATATAATATAATAGCTATTTATAATTTCAAACGGAAATAAATACAAAAAAATCTTAATCCAAAGGTGAAGGAGTGTGTATCAAACTCACAACCTCATTGATATAATAAATTGAATAACAATAAAAATTATAAATTTATATCAAGTTAGCTAATGAAATTGAGTTTCGGGTCAACTCAACAAAGTGTTGTAGTTGATAACAATAAAAATTATAAACTTATCTTGAAACACCGATGTTGATATGCAACTGAGAGACGTCGTTTATGACATTTTTGTGTTGTAACGAATGTAAATTATAATTTGAAAGGTATAATACATACCATAATTAACATGATATAGAACTAAGTGGTATTGCATTTGCCATTTGATCATAAACTACCTTGTTATATTTCTGGTAGTCATGTCCATTAAAATCCAATCGATCTAATTCTACAAATTATATATATCCACAGGTGAAGTGAATCTGATTCACTCAAAACAATTAATAATAGGCATTATTCACAAGTACTGAATCTGACATTCACTCAAGACAACTAATATTACGTACATTCCAGAACATTAATTTATGGAGACCTCCATAATAAATTCATGATTTATATATGTGATCGGTCCTATTATATTAGAAAAATATTATTTGTCATCACTCGTGATGGATCATCAGTGGGACTTACATACTATATGTGGCATTTTAAGTGGTTGTCATTAAAAGATTCACTTTCCATTATTAGAGTTTTAGTATTAAAAAATTTAATGAATTAAATCATTCCCAATTAAAATTTGTCACATCAACTATGGTCTCACTAATGACAATCACCAAGGATAACAAATAGCAAAACTCGTAATATTATAAAGTCAAAATATAAATAAACATGAAACACGCTTTTAAAAAGGGAAAGAAAAGATAAACATAAAGATGTCTTAGTAAATATATAATTGATTCACTTAATTAGCATTATTGATTTTCTTAAGAGGAAGATTTAGAATCTTGATGATGTATATCACCACTAGAAAATAGGGTCAAAAATGTCGGTGAAAAACCGACATCTTAAGTGTTTACACGACGGACACAAACTGTCGTCTAATTAGGCGTCATCGATAGTCATAAAACATAGACGGCGGTTAAAAAACGGCGTCTAAAACATTATTATGACGGACCACACCGTCGTCTAAAACCATGCCGAAGCCATGTGGTCACTATGCTGCAAATATATAGATGACGGTTTATATATAAATTGTTGTCTATGTTTAGTATAGACGAAGGTTTCTACATAAAAACCGTCGTGTATATTTTTTTTTTCAGTGGCTTTTAAATCAATTTATACAAAATTATATTAAATATTAAATATATTATAATTACAAAACTCTTATAAAAAATTACTAATTAAACCAAATTAAACATTCATATACAATTTTTCACACAAAATGTGTACAATATATGCACGGATAGTTCATACATACCATCGAGTTTAATACATATTATTGGGTTTCATACATATTATCATGTTTCATACATATCATCCGGTTTCATACATATCATCGGGTTTTAGACGAACACAATACATTCAATATTCAAACTTTTCAATGCACGAATTCAAACATTTTCACGGAATAATGCATTCACAATTTGTTAAAAACAATTAAAATAGATTGCTGAGTACTAACCTTAAAGTTTTTGGGTTAAAAATCACAAATATTCTGTGAAATGAAGAAGTAATCCGACCACAATGGGGAAGAGGAGGAACAGCGATCACAATGGAGAAGAGGAGAAAATGGCGACCACAATGTAGAAGATGAGCAAACAGCGGTGGGTGCTTTAGGGTTTCTAAAGAAGTGAGGGAAAATGATAGAGGAAGATATGTGTAAAGAACAAAACACGATGTTAAAAACGACGGACAAAAGCTAGGCCCGTCGTTTTTACCCAGATAACACAGCTACAAAACAGCGCTGTTTTGATAAAAACGACGGGTCCAGAGCCAGGCCCATTGTTTTTTTTGTTTTACCTAGATAACATGACGGTTTTGTAATGGAACCGACATTTTTACTCCAAAAGGCACTATTTTGAGTAAACACGACGGTTTTGTCTATGAAACCCTTTGGAACCGTCGATATAGCCTACAACCAATACACGTGGCATTCACATGTCTTTTGACATTATAAACAAAGGTTTTGTGGGAAACCATCGTTTATAATATAGACTAAAAATGATGGTCCCCACAGGAACCGTTGTATATAGCTTACAACCAAGACACGTGGCATCCACGTGTCTTGGGGCAATATAAACAACGATTCCAATGGGTAACCGTAGTTCATAACTTACAACAACAGTTCCAGTGGGCATATATATATGCTTATTAAGATGTAGAATCTTAATTATTCATAATATTATGCCAGCCATTAATTTTCATATGCATCTTTGAGCGTGAGGATTGCTGTAAATGCGGCGTACTTGTCATTCCCAATCGACACAAATGACAAGCATCCTTCTCAGTTGCTTTTGGCATGAACATCCGAACTGAAGATTTATTATTTATTCCCATATCACTACTATAGAAAAAAGCTATCGACGACGGCCTTACTTTTATATAAACGTCGTTTATAAAAGAAAGCCGACGTTGATACAATAACATGATGGTTATTAACTTTGGAGGGTAATAAATACGACAGTCTGTTATATAAAAAGAAACATCAACGACGGTTATAAATAAACCATCGTCTATAATGTAATTAAAGACGATGGTTATTTTATAAACCATCGCTGATAAAGCTCTAAAGGCAAGTAGCATCCACGTTGCTGCTGCTTGTCTGTTGAAGAGTATAAACGACGGTTTCTTTAGAAACCATCATTTTTATTATAATATCTTAGGAACCGTCGTCTTTGATTGAACTATAGACGACAGTTATAAGATAAAACCGTCATCTATAGTCTTCTCATTTTTTACGTCAGTTTTTGTTTTTAACCGACGTCCTTTTGTGTACATTTGTCCACATGTCTCTCTTACATTTAGAGTCTGAAATGCGGATTTTAATGTTGCAAAAATAGCTGTTGCAAAAAATATAGCCGTTGTAATTTTTTGTGCTTATATATTTTCATATTTGTCTCAATCAAATTCACTTGTTAATAAGAAAAATTTTCTTCATTTCTCCCATAATTTTCTTTCAAATTCTTTTAGTGGTGATAAAAAATATTCAAATAGCATTTATTCAAGATTTAAGTCATCAATTTGTTGAAGCTTGAAGTTGATTATTGTAAAAAAGCTCACCATCGAAGTAAGTAATTTTATGCAATTAACCACATTAAATATTTATGTTATTGCATTATCATTTAAATTAAATTAGTTATATAATTTTTATTTTCATGAATTAATTATTTTATAATTATTAGGTTATGAACATTTAAATTCTGCAATGATATATATATATGTTGTACTTTTATTAAATTTGTTAGTTTGTTTAAATATTTGATATGTTATAATCTCATATAGTATTGTTATTTATTATATATTTTATGTTGTTGTAGTTAATTTTAGAATATAGTAAAATATTAATATTAATTAGTTGTGTAATTATCGTTGTCTCTATATTTATTGTTTATTTCTTTATTGTTCTCTATTTATTTTCTATTATTGATTTGTTAATTATTAAATATTGGCTTAATTGTTAGTAATATATTATTTATTGCTATATTTTAAATCATTTTTGTTTAAATTAGTTTTAATTAGTTGTTATTCATATAGATAAAATGGACAAATCATGGATAACAATGGATAGGACAACCGATGCATTTCAAAAGGGTTTTGAAATGTTTTTATAATTTACTAAGCGAAGTGCGAATAGAGATGATAAAATTCAATGTCCTTGTATGGAATGCGGGAATTTATTTTTTAGCACTATTGAAGAAGTGAGAGGGCATGTATACTTTAAGGGGTTTGATACGAATTATCGTAAGTGGATTCTACATGGAGAAGAGTTTGAAGGATATTGTGGAGATTGTTCTAGAGTTAGTGGAATTAGTAAAAGCAATAACACTGAAAGTCATTTTACCCACATAAATACGGATGATGACGATGTGGTGGGTAATAATATTGACATGGTGAATGATGCTTGTGACAAGTTTGTGGATAATCTCAGTGAATTTAAAAGGTTGTTGGAGGATGCCGAAACTCCTTTATATCCAGGTTGTACGAACTTTACCAAACTATCTAGTTTGGTAAAGTTGTACAACCTGAAATTGAAATATGGTCTTTCGGATACAAGTTTTTCTGAATTATTAAAGTTGTTGTCGGAAATGCTACCGAGCGATAACATTTTGCTAGATTCTCTGTACAACGTGAAAGAGACTCTAACAACACTGGGCATGGATTATGAGAAGATACATTGTTGTCGCAACAACTGCATTCTTTATTGAAAAGAATATGAAGCGCAAGAAAGTTGTCCTAAATGCGGAGCATCGAGGTGGAATGAAACTGACGATGGAACTAAATATGTAAATGTCCCTCATAAAGTCATGTGGTATTTTCCACCCATTCAACGGTTCAAGAGGATGTTTCAAAGCGTTGACATAGCTAAAAATTTGACGTGGCATGCAAATGAACGAAAGGTCACAGTTTTTGAAGTTAAGTCATCCTGCTTATTCACTGTATTGGAAGCTAGTTGATCGCATGTGGCCTAATGTTGGTAATGAATGTCGAAATTTAAAGCTTGGGATTGCAGCTGATGGCATTAACCTGCATAAGATTATGAGTTCTCAATACAGTTGTTGGCCTATGCTTACAGTTACATATATAATCTTCCACCATGGTTGTGTATGAAGCGGAAGTTTATAATGTTGACAGTGTTGATATCTGGACCGAAGCAGCCTAGCAACGATATAGATATTTATCTACATAAATATATATTTTTATATACATAAATATATAAAATAGACGATGGTTCAAATTGTGCCACGTGGCCAAGTTGATATATATCAACGACGGGTTGATATATAGACGACGGCTCCTTGTATTCCGTCGTCTATAATGATATATAGACGACGGTTCTTTATATTGACTGTTGTCTATAATCAATATATACGACTGTTTTTAATAGAAACCGTCGTCTATGTATTTGCCACGTGGCATCCATGTGGCTTTGGCGTGGTTTTAAACGACGGTGTGGTCCATCGTAGTAAAGTTTTAGACGTTGGTTTTGAACCGTCGTCTATGTTTTATGACTATCGACGATGCCTAATTAGACGACGGTTTGTATCCGTCGTGTAAACACTTAAGACGTCGGTTTTTCACCATCGTTTTTTACCCTATTTTCTAGTAGTGTATACTGCTATTAAAGTGGTTGCACTATAAGAAATTTGGGCTACAGCAACGAAAATTAAAGCTACAATTGAAGTTTCGTGACTGAAGATACCCTTTTAGTTTCAAAAAAAATTTCGTGACTGTTTTAAAAATTTGTTATTTTCAGTTACGAAATCCAAAATCGTAACATTTTTTCGTGATTAATTGGTCAATTTTTCGGAGGGAAATTTTCCCCCCAAAATTTAAAACCTACTGTTACAAATTTTTTATCTTCGTGACTAAATACTATGAGTTTGACTGGTCAACTGATGAAATTCACACAGTCACAAAATTTTTTTCTGACTAAATATATATATATATATTTTTTTTTCCATTTAAAAAAAATTAGATTAATACCAAAAATGACCAAAAAGGCACCTTTTTGGCCAATTATATTTCGTGCCCTTCATCTCAAAAGGTCTAGTGTGGCCCTTGGTGTTTGTTGCGAACAGTTGCCGCATTCTCCACAATCACCCATGCAAAAATGGCCTTCTGGCACGAACTGGCTGTCGTGGCTGTAGGCCAAATTTCTTGTAGTGTTGGGTTCACGGGCTTCAGTATATGCCTGAAATCTTTAAAGCATAAGCATGCATATAGGGCCGGTTCATCCATTAAGAGCGCGGATTCCACTGCCAACATATTAATAAATTAGTTAGGTTCATCACAACTTTTTAGTGTTAGCTAGCTTTAAGATTATTAGAGGACGAAATAAACACACTGTACATATATATATATATAAACTTTGACTCGCCAATATGCTACGGCTACATTTTGTCAAATCGAATCTACTTTCATTTGGGAAAAAAGGAAAAGAAAAGAAATAAAGAAAAAAGTGATTTCTTTATGAAGAAGATATGTATATATAAACGGATCATTAAGTTGTAGCAGATTTGAATAATAAACAAATTTTAATACTTTCCTCTGTTTTTCCTTGTTAGTGATTTCTATTCGGAACTTCAGCTTGGAATTCATATCATCAGGAGGGCACATATACATTATAACATAATGTAATAGGTCATATTATAAAATCATGATTATTATCCCACACCACATACAAACATGTCACTACTACTCTATTGCCGGGGCTTATATAATATATTTTATATATATATATATATATATATTAATTGCAGTTAGCTCTACTTACAGTGCTACGAGAACCGGGGCAACTACGGTAGTTCCAGGCCAACACGCAGTCATAAAATTGAAGAAATCCTACAGTTAGTTGGTTTATGAAACGATACACAACAGCTCCAACTAAGGCAGCAGATTGTACTTTGTCTCTGCAGGCTGTACCATATAAAAATACACCCCACTGCCGATTTGCAATCTGTAGTGGGTATGGAGAAAGCGCGTGTCCTTTCCAGTCATGGTGGGTGTCAAATGTTGCAGTGTCGCCAGTAAGCATTGTAAACGTGGCAAATTAATGTTGCACCTCCATCAACATTGCTACACAATTTGGCTTCCAGTTTTTCCAGATGCTTAACACTGTCGCCTTCTTCACCGTCTGCATTTTTCAGGTTCAGAGCCGCACCTACACTGATTATTTATTGTTTGTCTTTTTTTCGTTTGTCCTCTACACAGCCGCCTTCCTCACCGTCTGCATTTTTCAGCTTCAGAGCCGCACCTACCATGTTTACTTTTTGTTTGTCTTTTTTTACAGTTCTGTTGGTGATGGGGATACGAAACATACTCATTGCCATTTCTATATATATATTTCGAGAGAAAGAGCTCTGGTACGCACTTGAATTCTAAACTTACTACTAGTACTTCTTGTGCTCAATTTGTTTCACATAATGTGTTTGCAACTCCTATTTATAGAAAAATTTCTATGTTGCAAATTAATAAAGCATGAGGTGCCACCTGTAAATTAAAGGGTAAAAAATATTATTAATTATGGAATCAAAGATAAAGGAGTGGTGTTAAAAGATATTGATTTAAAAAGAATAATAAAAAAAGAAAGATTGCAATGTTTTAAATGTGTCAACATTAGAGTGCACAAGAAAAAAAGAAAGAAAAGACAAAAAGAAAAAAAGAGAATATCAGAGAAAAAAAAAATTAATTATCTCCGCTTTACACGGCCGTTATTGTGAAAATGCACAAAGACAATACATGGATGTATATGAATCATGAAACTGCATAAATTCTTAGGCTTGTCCATAAGTGAATCCAATTCAATATATCCAAAATTGACAATCATAATATTTATTGAAAAAAAAGCTTTTATATCCACAAAAGAATTAGATTCCAAAGTTGAAAATAATATATAGTTAAGAGTATCTGTTTTTTGGACGATGAAAAATAATTTTTACGTGTTTGATTCTGACAATGAACAACATTCTTTAATTTTATCGGACACATATAAGCAAAAAAGACCTCTACCTGTATATGCTGTAGCAATCATGCAATATCTAGCGACGTTTACGAACATGATCATTAATATATAAATATGATCAAACAAATATTAGACATGATTTTGAAAGAGAGAGATTTTTAAATATTATACCATTTTGTATCATTAGTTTAATTGATTGTTAAGAAATAGACATGGAAGTGAAAAACGAATTACCAAGAAAAAGGGGCATACGCGCAGTTATATACAGTTTCTCCCTCAAAGTAATGGAGAGGAGATGTTTTGTTACTCCGTATATGCCTTTGTATTTCTTATCTATAAACTCAGAGATTCATTCCTCAATGATGTTGAGTTTGTGATTGACATTCCACACATGATGGTTATGAAGGCCTCCAAGAGTACTTAATAACTGGTGCTAATTAATTAAATCCTTACAGCTAGATCTTTTGTAACTTTTTTTTTCTTTTTTTTTTTGCTGCCAAAAAAAGAAAGATAATAATAATACAGAAGACTATGGTGTAGCTATTAAAGATAAAATATAAAAGTAATGAAAGCTCACCTCCTATCAGCTTAAGCTTTTAGAATCAGTGGTGATTCAACATGGTATCAGAGCCAAAAGACCTAATGATCATAGGTTCAAAACTCAATAGCTCTACCCAAAAATAAAATATGTGTGAGGACTCAAATGAGCCCAAAAAAGGCCGGGCCGAAAATGCACATGTAAGGATCTAAACGGGCCTACATGTAAGGGATAGTATTAGAGATAAAATATAAAAATAATGAAGGCTCATCTCCTATCAGCTTAAGCGGATCAATGGTGATTCAACAGTGAATAAAAAATCTTGATTGTTAAAAATATAATAGATATTTATAATTTCAAAAGGAAACAAAAAATCTTAATCCAAAAGGGAAGGAGTGAATATCAAACTCACAGCCTCATTGATATTATAAATTGAATAACAATAAAAATTATAAATTTAAATCAATTTAGCTAATCAGGCTGAGATTCGGGTCAACTCAACAAAGTGTTGTAGTTGATAACAATAAAAATTATAAATTTATCTTGTAACACTTACATTGATATGCAATTGAGAGACGTCGTTTATGATCTTTTTGTGTTGTAATGAATGTCCATTATAACTTGAAAGGTATAATACATACCATATTAACATGATATAGAACTAAGTGGTATTGCATTTGCCATATGATCATAAACTACCTTGTTATATTTCTAGTAGTCATGTCCGTTAAAATCCAATCAATCTAATTCTACAGATTATATATACCCGCAAGTGAAGTAAATCTCATTCACTCGATACAATTAATAATAGGCATTATCCACAAGTATTGAATATGATTGTTCATTCAAGACAAATATTACATTCCAGAACATTAATTTATGAAGACCTCCAGAATGAATTTATGATTTAGATATGTGATCAGTCTTATCATATTAGAAAAATAATATTTATCAACACTCGTGATGGATCATCAGTAAGACTTACATATAATATTTGTCACCACTGGTGATGGATCATCAGTGGAATTTACACACTGTGTGGCATTTTAAATGGTTGTCATTAAATAGTTTTAGTATTAAAAAATATAATGAATTAAATCATTCCCAATTAAAATTTGTCACATCAATCATGGTTGTATTGATGACAATCACGGGTAACAAATAGCAAAACTCATAATATTATAAAATGATGGATATATAAATAAACATGAAACACGCTTCTGGGAAAAAAAGATAACATAATGATGACTTCACTACAAAAAAAAACGATGTTTAGTGACGGAAAACATTGTGACGGAAAGGAACCCGTCACAAAACAATGTTTTTTGTGTCGGAAATTTAAACTTCCGTCACAATTATAGAATCATTTTCTATTATTTGTGACAAATTTTTTGCCGTCACAAATTCAACTGATAATTTGGTGAATTCTGTGCGCGGGAACAAAATTTTGAATTTTTTGTTACCTTTAGTGACGTAAAATGACAAATATCGTCACTAATTGCCTAAAATTCAAATAGGAGTGCACATTTTGATCGGAAAAATTTATTTTTTTCCTCTTCCCTATTTCGCCTGATCCCTCTCTCATTTAGTTCACTCTCCCCGCCTCCCTCTTAGACTTGCCCCTTTTGAACCCACTCAACTCAAGCCTTTTGCCAGAAATTTTGCCACATCCGGCAACGGGGAGCTGACCCACCGCTCATAAAAGAACGCCCAGCCTTTCTCTGCCCCCCCCCCTGCGGTTTTAGAAGTTGGGGACAGATTCTCTCTCTCTCTCTGCTTGTGTGTTCGATTGCTGAGAAAACAGGGTAAAGGAAAAAGGGAATTGATTCTCAGAATCCTATGATTCTATGCTTTTGGGGCTCTTGCGATCCAGCGTCTGTGACTTTTAATTTGCATTTTCTCACCTGTGTAATTTTCGTATGGGTCCCAATAATGAGTGGTTTATATCTTATTCATTTATATAGTTTTTGAATTCTAAGCTTTTCTCAGCAATATATCTGTGTCCCTGCCTACCCACGCATAAATTACATATTTTAATCAGATAACTTTTTNATATCCACAATGAAAATGCACCTTTAATTTGGTTTATTTCCATGTTTAAGAAATTGTGGGTCTCTGTAACTGCACCTATTTGGTTTCTTCCACGTCAAATCTCCCTCGAATCTCTTAACATGATCCCAGGTTCTTTTAAAACTCTGTTAGGCACATCACACTGCTATTGGGTTCTATATAACTCATCTGGATTGTTCTGAAATTGGACTTTTACTAGTGTACTCTGACTTCTGTCTCTTCCTCTGGGCAACAATGCTAGCAGCTACCCAAAAGGTAAATTCATGCATTGAAGCTTTCCTTTTTCTTTGGATTGAAACGTAAAGAAATCCAAGAGAAAAAAATTAATAATAATAATTTAAGAATTCTACAATTGAAGATGTATGTACAAGTCAGTTTTGACACCCCAAATGCCTCTCCACCTTAGGTTTCGTCTTATACAGATACTGTAATATTCCCATTTCTATACAGAATTTTTGATTAATGGTTACCTGCACGTGTATAACAACAGGAACAAAGAAGATTCAAAAACCCCACTAGAATTATAGATATGGATACCCCCTTTCACTTGTCATGCCGACGCAGCTGTGCGTCCAAAGAATGTACCCAGCATCATCTTTTCCAATGTGAGCTTTCTGCTTGATTTGAACCCCTCATTTTCAATCAAAGAGGTTGCTGCTCAAAGTTCCAAGTAGAGAGAAAGGTTTGCTGATGCCAACAATGTGATTCCTGAGTTACCGAAGCCAATCATGAGATATAAACTCGATGGTAATGGGCAAAACGAACAAAGCAAGGATTCACAATACCAAGTCTGCAACAAACATGAATAAAATTCTCAACCAAGTATTGCAGTACACCTTACCTTCAAAGGCAGTAAGCTGGGGGATTAAGGGTGGTATGGTTTTCCACTATCTACCCCCAAAAGCATCCAGCTCCTTGATATCCCCATCCACAGCTAATGCTCTAGGAGCTTTCTGGCGAGAGCAAAGGCATCACAAAGATTACAAGCCATGAAGCTCCCCTGGAGCACAACCAGGCATTAATCATCAATTATCAATACCTAGATTTCTCGCTTTGCCATAACACCAGAACTTTGCTTCTGTTGTATGCCATATTGCCAGGCCTCCCTAGATTTATCACCTGACTGATCAAAGTCATCCAAGGAATTCTCCACTGGTGGCTTTAAGGACCGGTAATTTCCATTCCTAAAAATTATTGATGAATTCGACTTCTCATCATCTTCTGATGGTGTTCCTGATCTAGACTCGATGTGCATATCCAGTGATCTATTTCTTGGTCCAGCAGATCTCAAACCCCTCATATTAGAAAAAACCTTCCCTGGCAATGGTGTGTAAGAAGGTCCTTTTGATACCTGAAAATCTTTGGGGAGAGAGTCCATGTCCATGTAACAGTTCCTACCTTTGGCATCGGTAATCAATGCAGCCCAGTCATCAGATTTCATTAAAGAAGTAGCATTTCCCATGACCTGTAATAGATCAAAAAAAAAATTATATGACTTAAAAAGTCAATCAATATAAAAAAGACAAATCCTATCTGGGTCTATACGTGCAGGGGAATGTACTGTGTCAGCAGTCATAATAAGCATATATGATAAAAAAGTTTAAAAAGAATAAAAACAAAAATAAAATATAATTAACCCTTACCCAAAGAGCCCTTCTTGCACGAGTCAGAGCAACATTCATACGGCGGATGTCTGCAACAAAGCCAACCCCATGATTTGAAGCACGTACACAGGACATGATAATCACATCCCGTTCTTGGCCTTGGAAAGCATCTACAGTGTTAATATATATGTCCTTGCCTTCTTCCGAATTAAGAACATCCTCAAACTCACGTTGGAGGCATTTCAATTGCAGCTTGTATGGTGTAATTATGCCAACTGAGATTTTAGCCACCCCCAAAGATTTTGCAGCCTTCTGAAGATGCTCATACAGGCGAAGACAAAACTGTGCCTCATATATGTTCTGATATGAGACAGAGCCACCTCTATGAGACTCTCTCCCATGAGTGATGTCATAAAATATGTAAGGTCTAAGTAAAGAATCCTTATAATATATCTCATCTGGTAAGTTAACAACACTTTCACTGTCAGTAAGGCGTCCTTGGTAGAAGTACCTTGAAGGGAAATCACGTATTTGAGGGTGCATCCTATACTGCACAGACAACAACATTGTTGGGCATCCGGCTTGCTGGAATCTCTCAAAAAGGCTTCTACTGTATAACAAAGTTCCAGCTGCCTTGCTAATTACTGTTGCAGGAAGCTGTTGAGGATCCCCAACAAGAACACATCGAGCAGCACCAAGAGAAAGGGGAGGAAGAATACCCACTTCACTGGCTTGGGCTGCCTCATCAATTACTACCATATCAAAACCATGAGTAAGACGAGAGAACAACTTGCGACCACTGCTGGACACGGTAGTAAAAACAATCTCAGCTTCATTGGCAAAACTAGCCTCAAGATTAGCTCGGGCTTCTTCTAAATTGAAGTTGCTGCCCACTCGAAACTTGCCTTCTAAAATGAAAAGGCGAGACAGCTCAACTAGAATTTTGTCCCTGCCTTCTACCACCGCTGCAAGGTTCTGCAACAGTGCATCTCGGTTTTGGTCTCGAGCCACAAGAACATCTGGATCTACACCAACTGATCCCTGGGAACGAACAGTAGCAGCTGCAACAGTAAGATCTCTTTGAAGACTAGAAATCTGCTGAGATAATTGAGCTTCCCGAGTTTTTAACTGGTGCATCCATCCATAAATTTCCTCTCGACTCTTCACCAAAAGCTGTTCAGTTCTCCGCTCAACAGAGACTGCCTGGGCAGCACGCGTCTGTGAATCAACCCCAACGCGGGCTACATCAGGACGATAAACTTTCATCTCACCATCAATGAATCCGCGGTCAAGTACACGAGCAAGCAGCTCATCGGTAGCAGCATTAGAAGGAGCACAGACTAACATTCTAGGCTTTGGGCAGAGCTTTGGAAGAGTACGGAGGAGATTCTGGTCCATGCTTTGAAGAACCTCATCAATTGATCCCGTGGCCACATTGTCAGAGTTGCTCTCATTAGCTTGCTTATAGCTTTCAGGTGCTAGTTTCTTAAGCAAAGACGTGTAATAATGTTGATACTGAACCAGATGGATGACATTTAACATTCCCCAGACTGTGTGTGTCTTACCGGTTCCTGGTGGTCCTTGAACAAGTGTGAAGGGCCATGGATCTTGCCGCTTTGTCATCCCACCGCTAGTACCAGCAGCTGTATGCATAGCAGCCCACTGGATTGCTGCTAACTGGGGCCCATTGAAGGTTCTATGCAAATGATCAACAAAGTTCTGTGTGAAGCATTCTGGCATGGCAGGAGTCTGCTGTTCATATTTCGGGAAATGTTCAGGACTGGGCTGAAGTATCGCAGATTGCATCTATAAAAAGAGATCAGTTGAACATAATATTGCTAAAATGTACAAACTAGAAGATGCAAAAAAAATAAAAATAAAATCTATCACCTGCAAATTCAAACGACGAAATGCATGAAGTGCAACATATTCCCGCTGAGTGGTTGCAAGAGAACCAAGCACAGTCAAATACCAAATACTTTTAGGTTGCAGTTTTCTCAGAATATGGTCATCATCAACCAAGCTGGAAATATTGTATCCAAGGAGGGAGGACAAAAGAAAGATGTCAACATCATTGCTAAAAGAAGACAATAATAGGATGAAAAGGATAGTGACAAAAAGAGTAAAAGACTACCACAATAAGAGTCATAGATTATCAAAAATATAAAAGGGAAAGGAATTATAAAGTAACCTGTTAGGATCATAAGAGTCCCCAACATAAAAATGAAGAATTGCCCCTGGAGGATCGCGAGTGTCAAGAGGAATATGTCGCCTCACAGTACCAGCCATCCTTCCACTGATTTCAGGCTCTTCATCATCTTCAACTAAAGAAGAGGTACTGCGCTGCTTGGATCTGGCTGCTTGACATAACAAAAATTAACATTAGTAAAATTAAAGCACTTACTATCCAATATACTAACTAAATAATAACTATACTCTTGAATCAAACCTGATCCAGGCCTGGGGGACGAAAGAATAGCAACATCACCCTCCTTAAATGTCCACTTGCACTCATTTGCTGGTAGGACTACTACATCATACCATCCTAAGCCAAGGAAATTAAATACTTCAGTAGTTAGCAGAAGCATAACAAAAAACCAAGCTATTGAATCATGTACAAAATGTAATATCACAATTAGCGAAAACGTTTCAAATACAGTTCTATTTTAGTCTGTTATTCCACCTTGCTAAGAGACCATGAGCTAACAAATGATAATCACAGGTGAAAACAAATGGACTGAGAGAAACAAGAAGAGTTCCTACAAGAACTACCAGTTAACCTAAAAGATCTTTGATCCTTAAAATAAAAATAAGTTTCCAAGCATTTTGTAGAGTACCAACCAAATAATTAAAGACATTATTACTCCTAGTACCTCTTTCTCTCCTGTCAATACCCTTTACACGGACCATTATGTGAGTATCTCTTGAAACTGTTTCAGTTAACTCTTCCCACGTGCTGTAAAGCTGCGCCCTGCATTCCTCAAACAGCAGTGGCTCAAATACTCTGACATAATCCTCCACAGATTCAAACCGACCAGGAACACACTGGAGCTCAGTTTCCCCTGGGCACAATAATTTCAATTAGTTAAAAAAAAAAAAAAAAGGCAGCTATTCAAGGAGAGAGAAACGCTCCACTCCCTCCCCAAGGTAGAAAGAAGGTAATATCAGAAAAATCAGATGCACATAAAAACAGGCAATGAAAATTATACGTATAAGCAAATCACAACTTGAGTATTAGTTTACATAATCCAAGTACTGCCTACCAAGTTAAAACAGTAAAAATGAACTGGATTATGTAAGCTACAACTGAAACCTCATGTGCTTGTACGAATGAAAAGACAAAATCTCTGATTCAATTTGTACCAGAAATTAGTGACCATATAGTTTTCTTTTTATATTAAGGCTTATAGCTGAAGATACTCCTAATGCATCTCATCTCGAAAACAATAAAACTTTCAGCATTAAAGGAACATTCACCCACTCACCTCCTGCCCCTAAACCAATATTTACCATGAGAACATTCACACACGAGGCATATCATGGTGTGATAAAAATTACATAGTGAAATTGAGATAAAAACAATAAAATCATGTTAATTCAGAATCTCGATTTCACGCTATAATTGTCATCACCTTTGCAAGTCTTTTGTGTGTTATGAGTCTCATAGTGAAACAATTGAAGGGGCAAGGAGCACTGGCAATTAAAAAGAATCAAGGAAGTTATAAACACAAACGGTAATTTTCCTAGTATAACAAAATTGAAAAAGCATATCATCAACAATCCAAAGTATTATGAAAAGCATTATCACTCCATACCAGGGTGATGCCAAAACTTTTCATTGGTGACCTCCCGTATAAGACGCTCCACTGATGTGTCTTGGTATGAGTTACTGGTTGTTGTTTGCTTCTTGGCTGGAAGAAGCTTCTTGTTTCCCATTTTCAAATCCATAGAATTTTGACTTACCAGAGTTGGCTTCCTATTTGTACCCTGTGAATTCTTAAGTTGCCTCAGATCGCCTGGCTGTTTCCATGAACTCTGTCTTGGAACAGACAGTGGTGCTTCAGCAGCAACATCATTGTCACCATTCAGCCTTCTAGGCCTACCTAGTAGTCCAGAATTTTTATCGCCATTGCTTTCAGACTTGGGTTCATTAGAATCCATAGTAGTTCCCCCTTCAACAGATAAAGCATCAACTTGTTTCTGGTCCTTGATTATTGACTGATTCTGCTTCTCTCCAATGCGTTCAGGAAGAGGAACAGCACGGACTTCCTTCACGGAACGGGTTGCAATACTTGACGAAAAGGCCTGTCTTCTTGGCGTTGAAGTTTTGATAGGGCCAGCTTGCTTAACATCTTCCAAATTAAGGAACACAGTCTGCCTATTACGTTTCTTTCCGAGCTTTGCTTCATTATGTTGGTCCATCTTCCTCTTAACTGGATTGTTTGCACATTTTATTGCATGGCTAGCTTCAATACCCCTAACTTCTCTTTGTTTTGAAGCGAGGCCAGATTCCTCTTGACAATCCACGGATACATCACCTTTTACATTGGTCTCTAAGTTGCGGCTTATTTTACCACTTTGATAATTGGGAATTGGATCTACTCCTAAAGAAGTATTACTGCTACTTTCATCCCTGGTACCTTCAGAAACTTTTACACTCACTGAACTACTATCAGCACCAACACCTGAAGCAGAAGAAATCACTGCCCCAGACAATACTTGCTCTTGAGAAGCTTTACTCCGTTCTTGCAAATTACTGCTTTCGTAGGCATCAGCAGAGCCCTCAGCATCGGACCATTCTCCTTCTTCTCTTTCCACAGATGGAACATCTGCAGAACCAGAAACTAGAGAAGTTACTGCTTTCATCTCCTCATTATTATTTGACTTAGAAGATGAGGCATTTAGGGAATACTGATATCTTGCCATTTGTTCAGCACCCATTTCAGGGCCATGAGCAGATTTGGGTCGGACAAAGGGCTGGAATCCAGATACAGATGATGCATGTGAAAAAGCATGGTTATTTCTTATTCCTTGGGGGACTGAAGATACATCAAACCCATCAGTAGTAGGGGGATTTGTCGATGGAAGTGCCTTTTGTGGCTGTAAGCACGCGACACCATCACAATCGTTATCCTCGGCAGGGAGTTCATTGAGATCAAGTAATAGCCTTCCTCGAGAACCCATTTCATATGTAAATACATACAAATAAACCGTGTCTTCAAGCCCGTTGAGACAAGTTCTTTTATCTAAAAGGCACTTGTTATGTTTTCCTTCCAATAGAAAAAAAACATGACACGCAATTAGTGAGGTAATATACAAGAATCACATATGATATAGACAGGTCAAAGGAGTTGCAGAAACCTGGAAGCTTCAAAAAAGCAACAAGAAGGGGGAGGTCTACAAAAGGCATAAGTTAACACATTTTCAAACCATGATTAATGAAAAATAAAAAACATAGTAATACAAGGAAAAGTTATTAAGGAACAAAAATCAAAATCAAAATAAACATATAGTACCCTGTGCTCATAAAATTCTAACATTTATACTGCAATTATTCATTCCCAAAGATGAATCCAAATGTCTCACTATCAATAAAGTCACAGTGAATGCTAAATAAAGTCATATCGCACGCAAAAGCTACACAGAAGATTACTACCAAACTATACAAACGCTAACAAAAATATCTAACCCCAACAATGGCAGCAAAAAGCACAATGTAGAACTAAGACCTACCACAAGTTTGGAAGTTCACAAATATTTAACCATGACAGAAACTTCACTAATCAAACAGATAGATGTAATCCAAATCTACAACAGCAGGGTAACAACAGAGGATCAATACACCCGATTACATATTATACAAGGCACAAAAGAAAAATCATTTTCATCCCGGGTCAAAATCCCTAATCTTCTCTCAAGCTCACCAATTCCAATAACCATAATCATATATTTGACCTCACATTACGATTCAAACCCAATCCTTGCCACCTAACCTAGCATTTATTTTAGGGTTACAATAATCAAACACTCTCCAAATTACATGAATCAAATTCTTCTTTTACTGGTCCAAATCTTTTCCAGACCAAAACGAATCATACGAACCTTCAAAAAAGACAGTCTACACAGTAAACACAGATCGAACCCCAGTTATGCATTCATAAAGCACAAAAACAATTTTCAGAAACAGCGCATTTATCTCATAGTCAACCCCAAGATTCAGTAATTTTCCAATCTCATTATTCATACAACTGATCTTTTCCATATAACCACGAAGAGAATTACGAAATAAAAAATGAAAAAATAAAAATTATGATTGGAATTTCAAATACTGTAACAAATAGAAGTTTTACCTCTTTTAGAGCTTCCTTGTATGTAAAAGATAGACTACGAAGAAAAAAAAATTAAAATTAAAATTAAAATTAGAATTAAATATAAGACAGAGTGGCTCTAATAGGGTGGGGTTAAAGCGAGAGAGAAAAGAGAGAAAGAGAGAGAGAGACGCAAAGCGAAAAGAGAACGCAAATATGAGGGAAAACAGAGGGCTTGGTCACGGCTTTATATAGGAATTATCGAACCCCTATCACCGGCCGGGTTTTTCTCCCCGTCACCGTTTTTCTATTTCCGGTGTTTTATTTTACTTGCCTCCAGCCGGGAATTACACAATTACCGAAAAGCCCTTCCTGCCGCATCTTTTTACGCTGGGTATCCCCTAGAATTTTTTGACCGAGGAGAGGGTGATCTTGTAATTTAAATAGGCATGGATTGGGATAGTTTCTGTTGCTGTTGGGTTCACGTGTACAACACTCGCACGTAAGAATCTTATGCTCGTTTAGCAGAACTAAGCGTTGATCCGATCCATTGAGTGGACCCCACAATGATTGCCACGTGTACAAGCCTGGGAAACGATGTGGGGTTTGATTTCTCTATTTTTTTATTTTTATTTTTTTTCATTATTGATTTTTCTAAGTTAAATTTTTTTTTTCCTCCAGTTCAATTGTATACTTTTCACACTGTTATCAAAAAAATAATTTGTATACTTTTCACATTTATGTTTATTAAACTGTGGATTTTACATTATATCTTTTTCAATATTAATATTTAGATTAATTTCAAATATTTAATTTTAATAAAAAAAATTAATACTTAAATAGTTAATTGGCACATGTAATTATAGTTAGGGCATCTGTAATGGAATTTTT
>QANX01007793.1:135178-151952 GCA_003254975.1 Ochetophila trinervis
AAAACGAAACGTAAACCCAAATAACCATAAATCCTTTTGAGTTATTTTTTTAAGACTATTCCCTTACCCAATATTTTCTCAACAGCAAAGAAAAAGACAAAAAAAAAAATTGACTAGTAGGAATAGTACGATTTCTTCTTTCTTAACTATTAATTTTTATTTTTATTTTTTTAGCAAAAAATTAATTTTTTTTTAATGCCCATCAAACAAATAAAATAACAATATGCAGTACCATTTAATAAATATATTTTTTTAATTGTATATTACTTCAAAAATTACAAAAAACAAAAATTTACTTATCAAACTATGATGATGAAAAAAGTATTTGAAAAGACAAAATCGCGTATAAGTACGAAAGAAAGTTAAAAAGAAAAAAATTCAGTCAATTGTATTTTAATTAGATATAATTTTTAAAAAATATATATTATTTATTAATTTTATTGTAAATATATTTTATTAAAAATTACTTTTAAACATATACAGTCTATTAAATAGATATTTAACATATAAATAATAAAAATTTATATTTTATATGACATATAAATTTCAATCTACAGTTATTAAAAATGATCGCATTTGATATTCACAAGACTTTCATTCTCGATTTGAAAGTGTATATTACGCTTTATAAATGTACGTGAGCTAGCGAGCTTATTATATATATATATAATAAATAAATAACTCGCTCTATTATCTATTTTTGTTGGCAATTTTGCTAAAAAGGATTTCACACTCCCTCTTGTACAGTGTCATGAATCATGACGAAGCCCAATCGAATTTTTTTTCTTTTAAAATAAAAGGAAAAATTCATACCAAAATAATATGAAAAATAGCAACCACCGTTTTTAGATAAGAACTTAATTTGAATAACATTAGGGTCTTCAAATTAATGATTATGTAATTTACACCAAAATAATTTATAATTGTGATCCTTCTAACCACGTGGTTTGCACATAGAATTATACTTTATAAGAAATGCATTAAAAAAAATAAGTAAAAAGTTAATTACTAATATCCTGAAAGCTTATTGCAAGATTAACCACAAATGCAAGTTGGGTGGCAATAGAAAATCTATTGGTTTACAACAAATTGATTTTGCATTGAACTAAAAGGTGGGTGATTGATGATTAATTATCCTTGTCACTTGTCACTCAACCAAATATTTACCGCCTATTAGCCTATTAGCTAGATATGCATTCTCGTTGTAATTATTTATTATGAAGTAATATTGAATTTTATTTTAGTTTCATTATAATTAAGTAATATATTATTTAATATTTAACCTGTTATCAGATTTATTTTTGTAACAATTCCTAATATTGACCCTTTATTATTATGTTGAGGATATCGTGTTATTTGGTTAAAAATGGATTTACATTGTGTTGGTAATGTCATTATGATATATACACGGGTAATAATTCAAAAATTATAAATATGCAAGTAGTAAAATCATTTTTGTTTAACACAGTGATCACGGAGGTAGTTGATGAGATATGCAAGAATGCTATAAATATATATATATATATATATATGTGTGTGTGTGTACACTATATGATACTACCTAGAAAAGCAGAGCAAAAAATAATATTTATCTTTATCAATAAAATTATACGACACAGAATAATAATATACAGAAAAAACTTTAATTTGTTGAGAATATAGTTTTCACTATTAGAAACATAATTCTCACTTTTATATTAGATATCTAGTGACATGGCAAGTATCACGAATTGCTATTTGTCCAATTAAATAATATTATTAATTCATTAGTTTAAATGAAACCTTCATTATTTCACACATTAACACATTTCCAACAAAAAAAAAAAAGCAGTCTATATATATATATATATATATATTGATATTGGGAGTGTGTTTGGTTTGTAATTTAAATAGAGGTATTATATAATTAATTGATTTCAAAAAATAATACCACTTCTATGATGATTGAATAATTATAAAATACATTTAGTTAATTAGTTTAAAAAAATTAAAATCTGAAAAGATCAAATTAAAGGGGAAAAAAAGAAAAAAAAATGGCGAAAAAAAACGAGATTATAAAAAAATAAGAGGTTCTTTTTATTTAATTTTAAAATTTTATATATAAAATTTATGTTAGAGTGGATAAATGTTATTTACTTAGTATGTTTTTAGAATAGTAAAACAAACACTAAAATTTAATATGCTTATCATCTTATTTCATTTTTAAGATAACTTTTTTTTTTCCTTTTTTTTGTTTATTTACATATAACTTATAAATCATAGTCATTCAATCCTAAATACATACAAAGCAAAATAATAAAATACATAGATGGAAATAAGTGTTTGGGGGATCGTGGAGCTGAATCGGCGGTGAATAAAATTGCTTAAAGTTTATGATGCGTGACTAAACGGCCTTTTGTAGTTTGGTGATGGCATTTTTTTATTTTTTTATAATATAGTTTGGTGATGGCAAACCCAACCAAGCCACCTTACCCATGCGTCCATGCCAAACGTATTAATATTCACAAAATTATACTCCAAATAATACATTTTTGAATAAAGATGATAAAAAGTGATATTTTAGCAGTTAAAAACTTGCTCAACATTTACACTTTCAATTTAAAAATTGAAGTTTGAGTTTTAATAAGTTTTATTATTGTTTTGGATAATTCTTTATAATATTATCTAAGGATATTATTTCATTAACCGAAAAAGAAAAAAGTTTTTAATTTTATTAATAATTAGTTTTTAATATGTTTTGCGTTCCAAAATTGTAAACTAGATTCGCGGATTTTTAGCATGGAATAGGATTTAGGCAAAATATGGGCCATCCTGGGACGACGAGGAAGCTACCTACCTTCCCCCACTAGCCACTGTTTTGTGAGACCCCATTCATTCTCATTCCTCAACACCTTCCTTCCCCCTCTGCTTTAATTTGTCTTCTCAGATTTTGCTGTGTTCATGCATAAAAGGCTAATTCTCAATATTCCACATATTAATTACCCTATACATCAGTTGGCATTTACCTAAATGGTCTAATGTTTATGTTTGTCTACACCCCCACAGCAAATATTATGTATTATACATCCGTTACACTATCTCATTATATGTAACTTTTATTAATAATAAAGTGCTATATAACTTTCATTATATTTATATATATATTTATTTATTTTAGATGCGAGAAGATTCAATTGGGGATTTTTGTTCAAAAATAGCAACTTTATACAAACTCAACAATCTATAATAGAGATGACAAGTGTAACTTTAAAATAAAGCATGTGAATTTCATACAGTAATTATTAAATTTTCAACAATGAACCTTTTCCTACACTATATCATATAAAACATTTGGAACTTATAAAAATAATTAATAAATATTAAACTTTGAATGATTTGTTACATTGTATTATCAATGCGGCAGAGTACATTTTTTTTTAATAATTACAAAGTAACCAATTTATTAACTAAATTTCGATACGGTGTATGTGATATTATTTTATTAAATTTACCTATTATATAACATTTATGAATTATTAACCATTAATAAGTATCACATCATTGCATACTAAAAATCTAATTTTTTTTTCCAACTTGTAAAAATTAAGAAAGGCACTATGCAAGTTTCCCTTTATGCAACTTCAAAATAAAAAGATCTTACAAAATTACGATAAAATATTAAACTATAAATTATTTATTACACAATATCCGATTTATTATACCGTATCATTGATACAATGACACATGAAATTTTTTTAATTCAAATTGAAATTTTTTTACTTTATCTTTCGTCAGTTAATATAGAAAAAAATAAAAAAGTTAAAACAAACTATGCTATTTTATTCTTGAATAACTTTTATTTGATAACAAAAACTTATAGTAAACACTTAGCATAATTTGAAAATTTTTCTTAATATGCAAATAATTAAAAAATGCTTTTAGTCAACAAAGAAGACGTATAATGTGATTTGTCATAGATGATTTAAAATACTCATCCAACCGCATTACTAGTTTACGACTACCCTCGCCCCGAGTAAAACCTCCCATTTCCTTGTATTTTATTTTTTCCTCCACTCAATATTATAAAAACAATACACTATATTAGAACAAACAAATTTGTTAGAAAGTATTTATCTCCTTAAAAATTTTAATAATACATTTAAAATTTAACAAATCATCATAACATATTTCTAAATTCTAAAATGGCACATTTAATGATTATTTTTTGTTCTTTTGTAGACCAAATGCAGGAACCGAAGTTACTAGAAAAGCAGAAAAAACGAAACCGTACAGTAGAAAGACTTAACGAACCGTACCGAATGAAACTCTCACACCCACTTTCGGAGTTAGGTGTTCCCTCAAAGCTTTCACTGTCAAATTCTTGAATGCTACAGAAATGGTGAATCCTCTGTCTTCTCACCTACACCCTAGATTCCGTCACTCTGCCACCTCCCCACAATCTTGCTCTTCCTTTAATGGCTATTGCTTGGCGGCCATTGTTGCCCCTCTTAATCGTCTCTACTCTGATCATCCACCAAGACTGGCTTTCAACTCCCTCCTGCAAAACCCTCCCTTCCTCTAACACTGACGAACCTGCCGATACTGAACACGACCCGGAGGAGCTCAAGGTCATGATCGTCGCCGATTTGCTTCTACTGGGCTCCGAAGCTGGTTACCTCGAGCTCCTTTTCAAGGATTACTACATGTCCAAATTCTTTAGGGTAATTTATCTCTGTGAAATTTTTCAATCGTTTTTTTTTTTTTTTTTTAAAATTTAATTTAATTTTTTATTTTATCGTTAAATGTGTTTAGTAGAAGTCGTTTCAAAGTTTGAAGCCCGATATGCTGTTAGTGCTCGGGGATGTTTCGGCGAGGGGTTGGGAATCGTCGAGGACGAAATGGTTGTCTGTGGTAGACCAATTTCATCGCATGCTGGGTCCGTTTCTGGGTCTCCCTCTTCATGTGGTTTTGGGTGATAGGGATATTGGAGAGTGCAGCAAACTTAATGCAAGATCGGTGGATTGGATTGCTGGGAGATTTCCAGGATTGGACTCGGCGGGTTGTGGTGCTTTTGAAATCGATAATGTCAGTTTTGTGTCGCTTAATTCTGTGGCTTTGCTTTGTGGAAACAACGATTTGAGGTTCAGTATTGAAAGGGTTATAGAGAGTGAAAGTTTAGATCTCCGAACCGAGTTCGAAAGCATAAAAGAAGTTATGGACGAGTCCAGCAAAATCAAGGAGAGGGCTTGTGAATTTGGGTGGAGAGACAATGCCGTTTTATCTGGGTCTGGTCCTATCCTTTTACTTCACTTCCCACTGCGCCAAATGGCAACACCTAACTGCGGTAGGAGTTCAAAGACTCCAGATGGCAGGTAGCCAATCTTTCATTTTCGTTTACTTGCAAGTAAGTTCGATATAAATTGTTGGCAGTGTTTTTTCTTTCCTTTCTTATTCAGCTCGCTGTATCCAATATTATAAACTATCAAGTGGTAAAATTGGATTCGTTATATCAATTAGAGATTTATTTTGATTGAAAGTAAAGAGCATGATATAAAACTCCCTACCCTTTGATTTTGGGTCAAAGGTCCCTCCTGTTTCGTTGATTATGATTATTTATCAATTTGCTAGTTTTAGATGATGAAAGGTGATGTTTATTCAAGACGTCAATACATATACACTCACGTTAAGTGATTTAATGTGATGTTGTCCCGTTGCCGATGATACTGATTTTACAGGGTTATGCTTTTTATAAGCGATTAGTGTCTTGGCTTTAATTTGTGATTTGTATACCACTAAAATATCTAAATGAGATAAATTATGTTGAACCTCTCGTTTAGGTGGTTTGTCGGGACTGGGCCATACAAATTGATGCAGAGTCTCCCTCCAAATGCTACTAAATACATCTTTCAAGCGCTGAAACCAAGGTAAGATTGATCTTTTTGAATTCTTGGCATTTAATCACACACCCATTTCTTTCTTAAATAACTATGGGGCTCATACGTTGTTTGAAATAATATTGATTCATCTTACGATTTTTGGGGCTCATAGTGAATGCAATATTCTGTGATGCAGTCCATGTTTTGATTTTTTTTCTAATTTAATTTTTTTTCTTTTGAATAATATTGTTGTTGAAGTTGGTAATCTTCTAGCATGTGGTGAAGCGTATATTTTTTCTGTCATCCCTTTGTCCTATTAGTATAGTCCTTCAGGTAATTAGCAAGCTGTTGAACTTATGACCTGTCAAAAAATGACATTCCAGTAATAGCGAAAAAAATGAGTATGATATTAAATCATAAGGAGGAGGGTTCTTAGAGACTGCGTTTTGCATGTAATTTGAAGTGACCATTGCCCAAGTCCTTATCAGTGTCATACTCATATCTGATCAACAAGAGCATTTAAGTGAGACTTTGACTTTTATTATTATAGAGATGTTTAATTTTGACTGTTTCCTAATGGTTTTTCTTTTTTGACCCGTTGATTACCATTGGTATAAGTGTCATATTCTTTGAACAAAAGCATATGAGTGAGAGTTGATTGATTTTTGGAGATGTCTCTTTTGGTAGTCATAATCTTCATTCAGATGTAGTACGGTCTTATGCTGTTACCTTATTTTAACATATTCAATTAGTATTTCAAGTGTGTTACTAAAAAAAAATATTCTGTTTAACTGTCTTAAGTTTATTTAAATTGTTTAAGTTTCATAATGCTGGAAAATTCCTTAGTCTTTTGGGCTACTACCCCAGAATTAGTGTTTGGCTATCATCCCAAGTTCCTTGATTCGATACTCACCCCTCTCAGCTTCTAATTGTATAAAACTAGAGGGTTCATGCAAGTTTTGGTGCTATAATGTTAAAACTTATTATTGCTTTATGCTTGTATCATGAAGCAATTGCCATGATTTTTTCAACTTCACTTGTAAGCTGGTTGGTGCCTTATTGCTTCCCTTTGCAGGATTGTTTTCAGTGCACATACCCATGAAGTTTCTTCTTACATTCATCCAGATGGAACTCGGGAAGTGACTGTTCCAGCCATGACATGGAGTGCAAGGGATGACCCCGGCTTTATTGTTGCCAATTTCCAGAGGAATGACATAGCAGTAAGTATCAGCTACTGTTCTCTTGCTAGGGAATCTCGAGTCATTATGGGGTATGTCTATGTCATTTTTATGTTAGCTATTATGATGGTTTTCTCAAGAACACCACTTTTGATATGCTCAAGACAATGATAAATGTAATATGCTTTACACATCATGTACAGGGCATCATTTTTCGGAAGAATTTTGTATGTATACCTACGCATTTTTTCCTTAAGAAATTTTTTCTTTATTGTAATAACAGGAACTATATAGGATGAGTTTTACTACTCTGTCTCTATGGTATTAGTCATAGCAAAGAGTCATTTAATTGAGTTTTAGCCGAGGATCTAGGGTTCCATTTTTACCTTGGGTGGTGGGGGATAAGGTCTTTACATGTAGTTTAGCACTAACATGGCATTGGCAATTATATATTATATAATATCCAACCTTTGACGTGAGATGACGTGTATTTTGATTGGACTTGATATGGATTCATTGAACCTGTTGAGTCTTTATGGGATTTTCTAACATAAATTTTTTATACAATTATTATTTATAAATAAATTAATGTTGTTTATAAATGAAGTAATATTATCTATAAATAAAGTAACATTATTTATAAAATAAAATAATATTATTAAAATTTATAATAAAGTAATATTGTCCATAAATAAAGTAACAAAATTTTTAATAAAGTAATATTAATATGTTACTCTATTTGTGGAAAATATTATTTTATTTGTGTATAATGTTATTTTATTTATAGACATCATTATTTTATTTATAGATAATAATGGTAGAACAACCATTTTTAAATGGTTGTATTGTAGGTGGACGCTTTTATGGTCTCTCTTAAGTCATCTCCATTCATAGAGTTGCTTGCAGAAATTGGGTTTTTTTTTTTTAAAGGAAATAAAATAAATATTGAAGAGTGCAAGTGCAATACTAGAAAACTGGACATTACCAGAAACACCAATAAAATAACTGGAACTTTCCTGTCCTTAAAACTCCGAAAACTAAACCCATGAACTACTCCTTTAAATGATTAATGAATTAATTGCATTTTGATATTTTTAATTCATAAAATTTTACAATATATTTTTAACTTTTTAAAAATAACGATTTAAGATTTTAATTTTTCAGTTATTTCAGATTGGTCGAATTCCAAAGATTAATTAATCTTATAAAAACAGAAGAAAAATAACTTTAAAAATTTGAAAGGTAAGCACATTGGAATATTATTTATCCAAGGCTATTTAATAAAAAGTCTCGTTTGGTAACCGCAGCGAGCTAGCTTCTAGAATTCCAATCAGTCTAGGCTCTAGAGACAAATCTGAAATAGTTGATTGGACTGCCTAAACCTTGTTGATTTTTTTCGAATCTCGATGACATTCTTGACAAATTCTCACTATTTTTTTCGTTATTACACTGGATATCTGTTTCGCACTGTCATTTGCTTCTCCTAAAATCATTGGTGAAAACGAAAGTTAAGAATTTATTGTGAGACTTACCAAAGCTGGATAGGTATTTAATAATATTAATAACAATCCGGAAAAGTGTCCGCCAATCTAAGATGAAAATGTTAGTATCAGTAGAAAAATCAAAAATTAAAAATACTGAAATATTTATAAAATATGATAGTCAAATATTTTGTAATTAATATATTTATAACATTTGTTAACAGTAATAAAAATATTATTATTAAATAATTAATTATTTAATAAAAAATGTTCATGTTGCACTTATATGTAATATTTGAAAACATATAATTTTATATTTTTTATAAGAAAATTAAAAATATCATTTTATATTTTTTTATAAAGAATTAAAAAATATCATATTTTTAGATTTTATAAGAATCTATAATATTTTTAAAATTCTATAAAAAAAATTAATAAATATTTCTAATTCATAAAAAATTTCAAAGATATTTTAAAATTTTTATAAAAATTATAGAAATTTCAATCGAATTCTGAAAAGTTAACAAGAAAATTTTAAGAAAAATATCATAGAAATTATAAAAATTATATATTTTTTGGAAGCAAATATTTTATGCATATGACAAAAAAATAAAATTTCGTGAAAAATATAGATTTTTTCATCCATGCCACCAATCACACCTGGATTTAGTGTCGCTGGAGGTTGCAGCAGCCACCACAATGTGTAGTAGTCATACCATTGTCCCCTATTCAAATATTTGTAACGAAAAGTAATACATCACACTTCCACAGTAGGAAATTATAATTCTAATTACTTTATATGATGTATAGAGAATAACAAAATAGATGGCGCAATTGCGTTATCAAGAAGAGTTTTCTTAAAACATTGCAAGTTAGGTAGATTTTAACTTTTAGGATGACACACAAGATTCCTACTTTCTTAGGACCGAGCATAGATTTACATGTGATAAGAATATAATCAGGCAAGCCTACTATCTTCTTTTGGCCGCTTTCAAATTAGTTTTGCTTTTGCTGCATTCAAGATTCGGGATTGGAGCAGTGAAGGTGTCCTTTAAGGTTAAGAACTTACGGCGCTTTATAAATATTTTTAATGAGAATTTCTTGCTGCCTACTTAAAGTAATGAAATCTTGCAGTATCAATATAGAAATTTGAGACCAAATCCCATTTTCGTGTCACATAAATATTACTAAAAGGTAATAATAGAGCTGATAATGTGTAGCGTTGAAATGAAACTGTGTTAAATTTTCTACGATGGGGATAGAAAGATCAAGTCTTGAATGAAATCAAATTCTATGGATATAATTGGAGAGGTGGAAATTAAGTTAGAGAAAAAAAGGGAAAGAAAATATCACTCTATGCAGTAACTGTATCATTCTTCTTATATGTAGTAACTGCATCATTCCTTACAGTACTATATGATGAAGACCACAATATTCTTCAGAAGATTTAAAGACAGAGAAAATATAAAATTGCTCAGGGGTTACCAAGTAAAAAATAAAAATAAAAAACTTCGTAATCTTTTCATCGAAAATTGGCTGTCTTCCAGAATCAATCGAGTATTAGAATGCAACATGGATAGGGTACTCTGCATCTCCTACAAGCAAGACACGAGAGCCTTCTTCCAGAACCATCAAACCGTCTTCATTCCCACTGCTAAAGTGCTCACAAGGGTTCAAAACGAATTGAACTTCAGCTTTTTCTCCTCCATTTATTTTCACACTTTGGAATCCTACCAGCTGTTTCACTGGATTTCCGTTTCTTGGTTTTTCCTGCCTCACAAAAAGCAACACCGAATGCTTACCTGCCATATCTCCGTGATTTTTAACTCCAACGGTGACCGAGAACGACTTTCCTTCGCATAATTCCTCACCCAATTCGGAAACTAACCAGTAACCTGCAGAGTCTGAGTTCTCAACCTTGTCAAGGGATGATGATAGACTGAAGTGGAGTTTATTGTTGGAGACAGATGCAAATTCATAAGAATGGGTGGAGTAGCTGAGGCCATAACCAAATTCATAAACTTTGCGGCCTTTGTAGAATCGGTAAGTTCGTCCAGGGTAGCCTGATGACGGTTGAGGCCTCATCCTCATGTCTGTCATTGGAATTTTGGTAAAATCTTGTGGATACCAAGTGATTGGCAATCTTCCTCCTGCAAAACAAACATAACAAAATCAATCAAAATTCAGTTTTCTTTGGTTGGTTAAGCTTTTGACAGTTGAAAATTCACCTGGATTATGATCGCCAAAGATAATCTCTGCAACTGCAAGTCCTCCAGCTCCACCTGGATAACCAGCCCACAAGATGCCACCGATTTTATGATCATACTTAGCCAAAGTAATATCAACTGGACCCCCGGAAAGAAGCACGAGAACAACTGGTTTCTTAGCAGCTCTGGCCACGCTGGTGATAAGTTGCTGCTGCTTACCAGGAAGCTCTAAGCTAATTCGATCCAGTTCCTCTTTCTCTTGTGTTTGGTCCAATCCCATAACCAAAACAACATAATCAACCTTCTTCGCTATCGCTACAGCTTCATTGATTTTAGCCGACGTGCAGTTAACTGCATTGCAGCCTGGGTGATAGATTGCATTTTTTACATAACCCTGCAATCCCTGTAATGGGGTAATAGTTTTGCATGGAGGGCCAGCATAGTTTCCGAGAAGCGTTTTCGCAGAATTGGCATTAGGGCCGATGACGGCAAGAGAAATGGCTTTTGATTTTGGCAGTGGAAGGAGTCTAGCTGAGTTCTTTAGAAGGACAATGCCATCTCTGGCAGCGTCAAGAGCTATAGCCTGGTGATCTTGGGAGCAAACTTGGTCAGGACCAATGTGACCAAAAGGCCTTTTGGTTGGATCACCATCAAATAGACCTAATCTCATTCTAACAGCAAAAAGATTATGAAGAGCTCTGTCTATTTGAGCCACAGCCAGTTTCTTCTGCTGAACCGCTTTCTTGGTGTGGTTCTGCAGATACGAACCACAGTTGACATCCATGCCTGTACATATTTGCTCCAAAATAAGTACCAAAAACAAAAGCAGGTTTTGAACAAAGGCCTGGTATTGTAAAATGGGCCCAAATATCCATTTTGAAGGGCTGAGGCCCACTAGGCCATGGCAGAATTAATGGACCAGTTACAAAATAGAATGGTTCTATTTGCACCGACTATTGTTACTCTTTAGACTCCCCCATCCTTTTCCCCACCCCCTAAATTTGTAAATTACAGTTCAACAGGAACATCCTAGCTAATAAAGGTGAGTTTTTTTTTATTTTTGGTAAGAAGCTAGTAAAGGTGAGTTGCAAGCAAAGCCCGGAGGGTAAGTGGATGAGTGGTCACATCTAAGACAATGGTCCAGAACCACAGGTGAAGGAATAATGCGTGGAAAGCCAATTACGAAGGACAAATTTTAAGCAAGAAGTCAAAAGATACTCTTCCGGAAAACACAGACACATGCATGCCAGTTTCTCACTTTTCTAAACGAAAAGAAAGATAAAAGAGAAATGTTAGAAAAACAAAAAAGGTGAAATAGATGGTCCCACATTACCCGCATTAAGAACGTCGACAACTGCATCTTCTGGTGTTTTAACAATCTTTTGATCTTCGTAGATGATGGACACCGCATCACAATCGGACGTGATGTACCTGATCAATTTCACCATTTCGAACAGCATTGCGAGAAGTAAAAAAGTTAACGTAACAGAAAAAGAAATATATATTTGGAAATAAATACCCATTGAAATGCCATTGTTTTCTGGCAGTGTTGGTTAGGAGATTGAAATCAGCGCAGCTGGGGACCCCATTCACGCGGTTATATGCGCACATTATGCCACTTGCTCTGCCTTTCTCTATGCAACTCTGGAATGGTGGCTGATATGTGTCTGCTAAATCTTGCTGCGTCACCTGTTGTACGAATCTCAATCACGCTCGCACCCCAAACTTTATTTATATTTAATCCACCACATTAAATACCATCTCCTTTAATTTACCACATCATTAACAAAAATCCATAGCAAAGATCTCCATTACTTCCACTTTGGTTTACTTTTTAGGCAATTAGAAAGCAAAATCAGGAATGCGCAAAACCCAACAAAACAGGTAATTTATTTATGTATTAACCATTCAAGTACTCCCTGAATATGAAAGCACTCAGTCTTTTGACATATTATTTTGCACCATGTGTAAGAAAAAGAGAATGACATATAACTACAAAAAAAAGTTACAAAATAATTTTTCAAAAAAATCATAAGAAAAAAAAGAGAGGAAAAAAAACAGTGAATTTTCAAAGTGAAAATATACAAGGTGGCACTTTAAACAAGAAAGAATCCTATGACTCGGCACCCGATGGGATATAATTAATAAAAATATCACAAAAACAAAAGAAACAATAAAAAAAAATATATATCAGTAACAAGAATTTTGGCCAATTGTTGGAGAGATAAAGAAAAAAGAAGCTTACTTTGGCATCAAAAACGAAGCGATTGATACCCTTCCAATTATCGAGATCATAAGCAGTAAAATGCTTGCAGCAAGCCGAAGCCTGAAGATGATCGCCAAGCTTCCCTCCACGGAATGAATCGCCTTGAAGGCCTCTGACATAAGCCACTGCATATTCCCCTGTCACCATTGGATCTTCTCCGGGAGTTTCTTGCCCTCTTCCCCATCTTGGGTCCCTAAATATGTTAATATTCGGAGCCCAGAATGTCATTCCCTTTGCTTGTCCACCATTGTAAACCGCTCTTGCTTCAGTCCCAATCACCTTTTATTTTATTTTTAAAAAAAAAAAACAGAAATTACACAGATCAATATATAAGTTTCCGAACAAAAACAGAGCTTTTAATTTTTTTGCTTCAATGGGTCCTAATCCATTTGGAGCGAGAGGCGGCGCCATCAATAGGGCGTTGTCTGACCTGGGCAATACGGTACCAGAGAGTGGCATTGAAAGAAGCGGCGGTGAGAATGACTTGAGGGAAGCTGGTGGCGGCTTTAATGGAGGAGTAGAGGTCGATGCCTTTGCCGGCGTCGGAGACTCCATGTAAGGCTTCGGACCACCACTCGTAGGCCGGAATACCGAGACGGGGAATGGAGGGGGCAGAGCTGACGAGCTGGGAGATCTTCTCCTCCAATGTGAGGCGGGAGACGAGGTCTCGGACTCTGATGGAGATGGGTAGCTCGGTTTTGCAGAAAGGGAATGAGTTGGTAGATGGGTTCGAAGCGTCGCAGGAAAATGGAGGTGGAGATGAGTGGGTGTGGCGGAGGAGAACGAGAAAGTTGGTGAGAATCAATGTGAGACTCAACACTCTCATTCTCATTTCATGGCAGTGAGAAAGAGAAGTGTATATTTATAGGCCGATGAGTCAAGTCTAAGTTCCATGTTTGTCTTGTTTTTTCCTCGCGAGTGTATTTTTTTATTTTTTTATAAATTGTTAAAGGGGATTCCATCACTCATCAATGTTAATTCCAATCGCCAAAAACTATTCTTTTAATTTTAATTTTTATATTTATTTGAGGGGTTGAAAGTAAACAAATAGTTTTAACTATTATATATATAGGAAATTTAATGGAATTTGACTGTCTAATATTTTTTTCTAATTTCTTTAATCATTTTTTGGTTTTCTTTTTCTGTTTTATAAATTTTGGGATTGTTTTTTTGTCTGTTTTAAAGTCAAATAAAAAACTTATCATAATATAACTTTTTGTATTTTTATAGAATTTATTATTATTTTCTTTAAACCATCTCAAATACTATAAAAAAAAATTTAAAACAAAAAAATCAGGAAAAAAAACTCTTCAGAGACTCCAAAAAATCTTCAATTATTGAA
This sequence comes from Ochetophila trinervis, assembly GCA_003254975.1. NCBI lineage: Eukaryota > Viridiplantae > Streptophyta > Magnoliopsida > Rosales > Rhamnaceae > Ochetophila > Ochetophila trinervis. The sequence continues at coordinate 149,508 of QANX01007793.1, forward strand.
TTTCATAGAAAATCAAAATATATATACAGCTTCGTAATTTTTTGAGACAAAATCTGGCCCTGCTTTCCGGCATTTGTATCGTGCCGTTGGGAATAATGACTGTGTACGTAGTGTAGAATTTATTATTCATCGAAAAAATAAAATGGGTGTAGAATTTATTATTCATAGTACATAAAAATTCCCAACATAATTTATTTATTTAAAAAAAAAAACACTACTTAGTACTTGCCTTATCTTGTTTAGTTTTTTTTTTTTGGTAATTAAAAAAGAAAATTGCTTATTGGTAGTTCATAAGCATTAGGCCATAGGATAAATAAATGACCATTTTGAAGGGCAAAGAGCCACTATGGGATAAACAAATGAACAACAAATTTCAGGGTCCCATAGTCCCTGCATTAAGAGCAGAAGCAATTTCATATAAAAAAAAAAAAAAAAAAAAAAAGAAGCAACTGCATCTTTGGGTGATTTAAGCATATTCCTGGTTATCATAGAGGACGGAGACATAATCACAATCAGACGCGATGTACCTGATCAATTTCACCATATATACATATACATATATATATATAAACCAAGTTTAATCATTTTTGGACAGCATTGACAACAAGTTAAAAAAGTTAAATAAAGAAAACAAAATTTTTTAATACCTCCCATACTTTTCTGGCAGTATTGGTCAAGAGATCGGCATTTGCAGCGTCCGGGACCCCCATTGATGCTGTTGAAAGCACACATTAAGCAAGTGGCTCTGCTCTTTCAACCCAATTCTGGAACGTGACTGCCGAAAATCTTGCTGACTCACCTGTGCACCAACCACAACACCCATATTAAATTTTAGTATGCTATTTAAGTGTATACATATATATATACATATTTTTTTTTGTAAAAAATAAAGATCCTACCTTATCTGTAGTAGAGTCACAAGTCCAAAAAGTATTTAGCGAGTGGACCGATCCAGACATTTTTTTAATCCAATGGGAGTCCACGATGGAAGTCCGTATTGCTAAAATTTTTTTCCTCCTTGTACGGTAATAACGAAAAAGAGCACTTGAGTCCAAATGTACATATATATACATATATTGGTCCATCGTAAGTAAATAAAGATATTTACCAAAAAATAAGTAAATAAAGATGAGAGGATTTTTGGCTAAAGGGTAGTGTAAAAAACTATTATTATTATTATGGCTTAAATGCATTTTAGTACCTTCTCAAATTGAATTTGTTTACTTAGAGGTCTCTACAATTAATTTGTACAATTGATACCCTCTAAATTGAAAAAAGTTGTATATTTGTCTAATTTAGTTAAAATTGACAAATTCTATCAACTTAAAATTAATATATGATCCTTAAAATTATTTTTTTCATTTTTAATTTTACCAAAAACTTAAAATAAAAATTAAAAAAGAGAAAAAAAAACTATAAATGAATTTTAAATTTTTTTTTCATGTTTTAAATTTTTTTTTAAAATTTTGGGTACAAGAAAAAATGAAAATAATAATTTTGAGGGTCATATGTTAATTTTAAATTGATAGAATTTGTCAATTTTAACTAAATTAGACAAATATGTAACTTTTTGTTGTCAATTTCAACTACATTGGATAAATGTGCAATTTTTTTTAATTTAGAAAGTATCAATTGCATAAATTAATTGTAAAAATTTTTAAATAAATAAATTCAATTTTAGAAAGTAATAAAATGCATTTATAAGTATTATTTTTCTTTGAAACCTTAGCATCAAAGTTTTGGGGAATAATACCCGTCCAATTGTCAAGATCATAAGCAGTCAAATGGTTGCAACAAGCCGATCGAAGCATGAAGTTGTGCACCGAGCATTCCTCCCTCACCGAATGAAAGCCTTTGCGTGCCGATAAAATATATAAAAGAAATGAATGCCCGCATTGGAATAAGTGGAAATTCAACTTTGAATACTTAATTTTCCGCTACAAATGGATCTTCTAGAGGAGTCTCTTGCCCATCTTAATTGTAATGTTCATTCCCTTAGCTTGTCCATTATTGTACACTCCTCTTGCTTCACTACCAAGATCGACGAGCTGGTCGATCTTGTCGTCGAGAGTGAGGTCCCTGACTCTCATGGTGATGGGTAAATATTGCATTTTGAAGAAAGGAAATGATCTGGTTAATGGGTTAATTGCGGTGTCGCAGGCAAACGGAGGTTTAGATGACAGAGTAGCCATGGCGGAGGAGCTAGTGTGAAGAAGAAGATGAAGCTGGTGAGAGTGAGGAGCTTCATTTTCTTTTTGTTTTTCATTCGATGAGATACGCAGGGAATGCACTTGAAGAAGAGGGAAACGACAAGCTTCCTACCTCAGTCTCGGACCTCTCGGTCAACGTTTATCCAAAAAGGTCAAAAAAAAATCCTTATCCGTTAACAAAAGGACCGAGGAAATCAATTTAGATCGTTAATATTTTTTTTTTCTTTTTTTTTTT